>JAUJYV010001584.1:0-16769 GCA_033995625.1 Ophyiulus pilosus
TTGTGTATATGCTAAGTAATGGGGATATATCCCCGATATTGTCTAGGCCCTCTATGACCTTAGTTGTCTTTGGGCCTAAAACCTCAACCAACCAACCAACAAGAAGCTCCATTTAGTTTAAGTGAGGCAACAGGAACGGTCTCACAGCCCCCTCATGTAATTGACTTATAATCAATGATTAATCAGGTTTCATTAATATTTGTTTCAATGAAAACTACATTCTATACCACTAACTGACAAGGACTGCAAATGGGTGCAGCCACACTAAACTTCAAAGCGGCGCAGGACGAAACTTCCAGGGCATAAGAGGTTGCCACGTTACTACAAGTTTGCCCAAACCAAATCAGGGCCATTGTTAATGCTTCTAAAACCTTTACCGGATTTATTAATTAGCATGAAATGTCTGCATGTAAATCCCAAGAGAATTTAAGGTTTATTTTCCAATGAAAACAATCAGACGTCCAATTCATTTGTGACCAACGCGCCGTGAGACAGTGCCGAGTTACTGAGTAGGGTTTATTTCTCTAAAGATGCACTTCAAGATAAATGAAGTGAAAAGAATGTTGAGCAACATTGACTGATCTTGGAATTCAAATGATACTGAATGTTTCTATTTGGTTCTGGACAAAGATGCTGTCAGTTCTTATACAGTGGTAAAAAAAAGTATTCATACACCAGCATTTTTGCAGTTTTGACAATTTGTAATGTGGATTGAGAGAAACTGAAATATACATTTCAAAGTAATTGATATAAATAAACTTTACAGAATTAATTTCAAATATTTGTCATTGTTTAATCTTTTAACAAAATAATAACGAGATATTAGTGTACTCTTTCTTGTCTGTTCGGTTTTTTAAGAGTTGTTTTTGAATTTTAATACTTCTGGAATTTAACCAACCTCGCAAGCTAAGTGCAGTGGCTCAAAGTCAAAATAATACACCTATTAACAACACCCATGTATACAGATAATCTTCAAAATTTGAAATTAAAATAATAAATGGAAAATGAAATGGAATTTATATAGGACATTATGGACAAGCACATATGAACCTTAAAGGCTAGTGTTGATAAATTAAATATTAAAAGTGAGTTTGAGCTCTAACATCCGAAACATAATGGCTCATACTCAGTTCATACTGTCAACAGATGGCAATCAAACAGGTGATTTTAGGTATTGATCTTTTGTTTTGTGTTTTTTCAAATGTAGTTAAGTAAATATTACACAACTTCAATCCCATGTTACGTATCCTTGAATCTTGAAGATTAGCTGCTACTGTTTATAGGTGCACCATGAAATGGTAGATCGTTTTAACTTTAAAGCCACAGCACATTTATAGCCTATTCCAAAATGACAGTTAATATTGTTTGTACATTGTGTCCTTAATGTCCTTCTCGTTCGTTGTATACTTTAAAGTACCTTATCATCACACAAATGCATATAATGAAAAGAAATTGCGCTGGTGCAAGATAAATACTAAAAAATTGTCTTTTTATTACACTAGGTTTTCTAAAACGTGAGGGTCTTTTGTACGAGCCTGAGGAAAACAAGTTCAAAGAGGAGCTACTATTACTAAAAGATGAATTTGAATGCTATAAACTGCGAGCCCAGTCTTTGTCAAGGAACAGGAGCACGAGTAATGACGGCTATTGTAAGGAAACTGAATCTTTGAAGGCAGAAGTGGCAGAGCTCAATGATAAACTGTGGGAAGTTTCAAGAGAACGTGATTCCATCGAGAAAAAGCACAGCGAATTGCTCCATGAATCTAGGATGCAGCTTTTGCTGATGAAACAAAAACACAACCAAGAATTGACAAGGCTAGATATAGATTATAAAGCCAATATGCAAGAACTGGAAAATCAGACAAAGAAGCATAGAGAAAGAACAATGAGGCTGTTAGAAGAAAAAGATGATGAAATGAAGTTACTGAAGGCTTCCTTTGGTGTGTTTAGGTCCGAAAAGGGATATATTGGAAAAGCCAGTCATGACAGGCAGGCAATTGAAAGGGATAACCATGAGTCAAAGGAAGAAAAGGATGACCCAGATGTATTATCAGAAGAATTTTCGACGTTGCTGATGGCCGGACGTAATGAAAACCATATTTTGTACTACTTGCAAGAGATTGCCCGTAAGGACAAAGAAATAACAGAGCTGCGCAGAATTAAACACCAAATGGAATCCACAATGAGAGAAATACAGAGCTCAAATTTGGTAAAAGAACAAAAACACGTCGAGGAGGTAGCGTTCTTACAGGGAGAAATTCGCCGGCTTGATCGAAACTGTTCTCGAGAAGGGGCCAACTTGGAGTATCTCAAAAATGTTGTTTATAACTATATGACCAGTTCAGATTCTGGCAGCAGACAACACATGCTCAATGCTATTGCAGCATTGTTAAAGTTTAGCCCTAAAGAACTGGACTGTGTTAAACTGTGTAATCGCATGTGGTGGTGGCAACAAGGAGCAAAAAAGCCTGATTTGAGCTTTGGATAGTAAAATTAAGTTGCACTGTGTAACTTTTTTTTAATATATTAAATAATTACAAAAAATGAATTCATTTTTCTGAATCATGAATCATAAAAATGACTGAAAAGTGTATTTACTATAAATTTGTAATGGTACATTATTTGCACTAGTCAATTAAGGGATGGGATGCTTATTCCCACATATTTAATGCAAATCAAATAATGTCTGTTTTATCAAATACTTTGGATAAACAAGTAAAAGTATACATTGGTTACTAAAGCTAGAGTTATTTGCAAACAAAAATGATTCATATTCTAGCTTTTAATCTCCATACTTTTTAGTTGTGAATATTGTAAAGCAGATCACGAGGTTCATGTTATGGCCCACAGTTTATTTGCTAACGAGCACAACAAACCAAGTTGAACAAAGCACTATATTTATTTCAAAATACATTTTCAACGAACAAACTACTAAGTTTGTCATGTTTGCTAAATTAAATAAGTCATTTGAAAAATCATTTAATGTGCATGGTTTATTCCTTGACCAAGGCACTTGAAAATAGTATGTCACCCACTCCTCCTTTAACTATGCACTAAAGAGGTACCTCCCTGGGGTGGTGATTGTAACATTACTTTTTCTGGGATTGGGAATAGGCATTGATAGCGTAATTAAACCCTAGCCATGAACCAGAAGGTGCTAGGGTTGCTCTTCCTATGAATGGAGGCATACCAACTGCAAATCATCAGCGGAAAATCCACCTACAACAATTCACCGACTTGAAAGTTCACCTCCCCGCAATTCGTCGAAAGGATAATTAATGGACGAATACGAAAATTGAAATTAATAATTATTGTTATGAGCAACACCTCTCAAAAACTCTAAAAATTCATTTCTTTTATAATTTTCAATTAGTATATTGGCCACTTACATACTGCTGTACTTGTAATGTCCTGATGCTCTGTTCACACTGAATAGCTTGATTGAAGCTAAGATTGAAACAAAACTGTTGATTGAACAAAAACGTTGATTGTAGATTGAACAAAAACGTTGATTGTAGATTGAACAAAAATGTTGATTTCAGATTTAACAAAATCGTTGATTTAAGATTTAACAAAAACTTTTATTTATACAATTCTAAAGTTTTCATTAACAAGAGAAAGCTTAGTTGAATCCCAGAAGACAAGAGGACAAGATTCAAGACAAAAGGGCAACTCCATCTCATAGTTTCCAAACAAGGCTCTGATTGGCCTAAATTGCCCTTTGGGGCAAAGGGCTTCAATAGCCAGTGCTATCTGGTTAGTAAAACATGAAACCAATCTAGGACAAAGGGCGAGGAGGAGTGGCGATGTCTAAAGTTCTGTACCTGCTTGTACAAAACATTTTACGGCGACACATGCTTTAACAGTTTACTCGTTAAATACAGGGGAGTACACTGAGTAAACAATGTCGGTAAAGCAACGTCTGCATCACGGAGGTGGACTTCTGGCGGGACTAATCTACGCACGTGGGAGACAACGTGGCGTGTCACCGGACAAAGGAATCAAAGTAGCGTTTATTTTGTACGTGCTCTGTTGCAACATCAATTGTGAATACAACAATAGTGAAGGATTTATGCAACACGTGGCTGTGAGTACCACAAGGCCAAGTCAGATCTCGGTGAAGTAAGGGTTAGCTTGTAGGCGTGGTGCTATACCTTCTTGTTTAGGGCGTTACAGCTTGCAGAAAAGGTACACGGCGTGATTTCAGTGCTTGATAAGTGCTTAGATGGTACTACTGGATGTAAATCTCTGCCCTGAGGTGTAAAATCATCACTATAAAAAAAGACAGAACTGGAGCCTGCCAGAAAGTGCACACCGGGCTGCACATTGGATGGATCGGTAGAGTCGGCATGGGTGGAATGCGACATATACAACGAGTGCTTTCACCTGTTGTGTATGGGGCTAGCTAAGGTTGCCAAGAAGGGCAAGAAGACCGACCCAGAAAACACGAAGCACATTCCATTCTGGATGTGTAAGGCATGCTGCCAGGGAGTACGTGACCTGCGCCACCAGAGTCTGGAATCAACACAGCTGGCCAGCAGGGTGGGCGAGCTTGAATCCATTATAGCTGGCCAGTAATCCCGAATTGCAGGGATGGAGGCTGAGTTTGTTATATGCAGGAATACGGCGGGGGATCATCGTGACAACAAAGTGCTGCCGCAAGAGGTAGGGCAGGCTGCTGTATGTCTACCGGATAACCTGGCATTGCAACGGGCCGACAGCTCATTGGAGGGCGACAAGATCCTTCAGGCCGAGAATGTTCTCATAATCCCAACAAAGGATAACATAGTATTACCAATAAGAAGGTGGCCAGGGGAGAGTCTTACTACGCCCCGAGCGGCGGAGGCTCAAGTCCAAGTCGAAGATGCAAGATCCGAATGGGTGGTAGTGGGTGATTCCACTGCTCCTCAAGCAATTAAAGAGCTGAGGGGCATGATTGCACCAAAAGATGATAGCTGGAAGATTGTCAACACAGCCAGCGGGGGAGCTTCACTGAGGGACTTCTACTTTTACAACGGGGACCAGATGGTGTGTAAGGATAGAACTAAGCAGGTTCTTATTATCTGGGAACGAACGACCTTGGGAGACGGAAGTCTTGAGGATGTCAGTGTTTACAAAGAAATCATCCGGACGATGAAGGACCAATAAATTGAAGTCTTGGTCTCAGTTATATTGCCACAACAAAGGGTGTTGAAGGATTCGTTGGAGCTACACCTCCTGTTAAAACAAACATGTATGGAAGAAAATATTCCATTTGTGGAACACTGGGACTTCTTCTGGAGAATATCTGCACCTTTACAAGGAAGATGGGCTGCATTTGACGTTCGCAGGAAGCAGAGCATTGGCAAGGGGGTGGGTGAATATGCATGACATAGGCTTGGCTACAAAAAACAATGCTTCCCCTGGTGTGACCGAGCATCCCAGATGGAAAGACTAGGGGAAGGTGAGCTTTCAGGTGGGTGCATGGGGGTACTAGGGGGCATAGAGATTGTATCACATACAGTGATAGAAGTAAACTTAATGGGAAGGGTACATTCCTCAGGGTGGGCTTTATCAATGTGAATGGACTGGGGGACAAATGAAGTGGAAGGAGATAAGTGAGCTGATCCGCCAGCAGGAGGAGGATATATTAGGTATAGCTGAAACACACCTTAGAGGTGAGAAAAGAATGCAGGATGGTAATGTGTGTTAGGTTACTATCAAGGAAATTGGAAGAAAAGCAGAGAGGGGGAATAGACACGACCTGACACTCAAGCTTGAAGGTTACTGAGCACAGTTGTGGGGGTCGTGAACATGTGGACTCTTTTAGGAGGGACCAGTATAAAATTTGCAGTTGGGACGAATACATAGCAGTGGAGGGCTACGATGTCTCATGGAATCACTCGATATACCTGTGTCTGCTGCAAGACATTGAGAGTTTGCATCGCCTAGGTCATTGTGTTATGGTTATTGGGGACTTTAATGGGACAGATGCCAAAGGAGCCCTCAAAACAAGTAGGCAGAGAATTACAGGCATACTAAAGCAGTATGCTCTGAGGTTCCAACAGAGCTGGGGGGCAGGAATGATACCAAGGCAATGAGGTCATTGAGCAACTTTCTAGGATTACGGTGGAGGAGCTATCCAAAGCAGCTGAAGCACTGAAAGGGGGTAAAGCTGTTGGGGTAAACCTTATTCCTAACGAGTTTCTAAAGTATCAGGGGAAAGAGGAAATGCAAGCATTAACTGTGTATTTTAATGCATGTCTAGAGGGGGGAGGATATTCCAGTTAGCTGGAAAACTACCAAGATGTTTAATTCACAAAGGCAAAGGTAAGCGGAAAGCCGATTTGTTAAATTACAGGCCAGTGGCTATCAGCAGTTGTGTATATAATCTATATGCAGGTATTTTAAGTGATAGATTGGGGAAAGAACTAGAGGCGAGCAATAGGTTGGCAAGTTGTCAAAATGGCTTCGTAATGGAAGAAGAGGTTCCGATAACCTGTTCATTATCACCCGAATCATTGAGATAGCAAGTAAGAGAAGTAAACCCCTCCACATACATAGCTTTCTTGGACATCAAGGGAGCTTTCAATAATGTGAATCGTTGCACATTATAGGGTTTGTTAACCAAGTATGGGATATCCAGTATGTTGGTCAAGGCTATTATGGCTCTATACGAGGAGACACGGTATAGCATAATATGAGGCGACTTCGATTCAGCAGCTTTACCAGTGGATAAAGGGGTCAGACAGGGAAGCCCTCTGTCGAGTGTTATTTCTGGTGTACATCAATGAGTTAGGGTCAGCTTGTGTGAATTTGAACTAGGTTATAGGTTAGGTGATAAAGAGCTTCCATGCCTTCTCTTTTGCAATGACATTGCACTGATTTCAGAAGATCCTGATGAGCTTCAGGAGCTAATGTACATTGCGAGGCAGTATGGGGTGGACTTTGTGCTAGAGTTCAGGGCTGATAAATCAGGAATTCTGGTCTGGAACAGGGAATCAGTGTTCGGAGTCATTTTAAATAGACGTGATACCGGTGTAGTAGAAGACACAATATGAATACCTAGGGGTGTTGCTCGAAAATGGCAAGAAGTATCTGGCTGCCATGAAGGAGAGGGTAGTGGCTAAGGCGGGACGTCTTGGGTGGGCTACTCTGTATGCTTGCCTTTCAATCCTTCTCACAATACGAGAAGATTAGAGAGGTTTGGAAGGGGGTTGGTGTTCCTGTCTTGACCTATGTCTTGACCCAGTGCAGCAAGTATATGATTTGCTGAGGGGGAGAGGTTGGAGGACTTCGTGGATAAGGAGGGTCAAGAGCTTCGGGTGCCGGCTGGGGTGGGATGCCGATAGACATGGGACATGGTGTAGTTCGGATGCTAAAATTAAACTTCGTGTTAAGGCCTGGGAATGGAAAAAGTGGATAACTGGTAAAATAGACGAGCACTATCCTTTTACCAATTAAAAGCAAAAATAGTCAGGGAGTCAATATACGACAACTCTTATGGTCGCGCTATGCTATTCAGAGAGAGATCCAGTTCTCTAGAAACTAATAGAAGAATGTTGAAGATAAGAGGTGTATTGGAGAGGATTGCGACCTGTGTGGGAATGGGTTTGAGGACATCTCACATTTGTTCACTATCTGTGCAGCTCTTGCAGGGTTCAGAATGGGTAGAGAATCTACAACCACTGAGGAATGGTTGGGATTCAAGGGCAAGGGTAACCAGTTATGCGATGCCATTAAAATCAGCCAAAAAGCTGCTAATGGGGTTGTACGGTCTAAAGCAAAAAGTCGGGCAAGCGGACCCAGCAGATATTGGAGTCTGCGGGGAGATTATGCACACAAATAATTAGTTTGAGTGTAAGAAGGGTAATGCTGCATACGTGTGGCACAGTAGTGCCTCTTTAAGGGCTCCAGTCTCAAAGAACTAGATACTCAATCGGAGTCAGAATCAAAATACACGTGGCATTACAAAATTCAACCATACAGGGTGTGCATGCAGTTTTGGATCATATTTAAAACCCTTGTTTGGTAATGTTTTTCACCTGAAAACTTTAAAAAATGAAGATTTACCAACAAAACCCCCCTTTAATCTGACACTGGATCTCCATATCCATTAAATCTAAATGCTTCAATCAGTATACGTACACTGCTTGAACTGGTTCAATCTGGGGGCTGACTGGGGTTTTGTAAAAATATCTGCCAAGTTTTGCGGGCCGGAACCGCTTTTTAATTGAAAGTATCCTTTAACTAACCAATCTTTCATAAAGTGATACTTAATTGTGATGTGTTTAGTCCGTGTTGTTTCGACCTCGTTCCTGGAAAAGTGAATTGCCGAAAGCTAATCTCAAAAGATTATTGGAACAGAAGCACTATCTAAAACATGCTGAATACATCTAAACATGTTAGCCAACCAGTGAACCTCTTTCAAGCAGTGTACCAACGCAATAAATTCTGACTCCAGAGAACTTAATGCGACTACAGACTGCTTCTTACAACCCCATGAGAGAGGAACACCTAGGAAGACCGTGAATCCACCGAAGCTCTCTATCGCCACGGTCGCTGGCTTATGATGCATCCGTGTAAGCTTCTATAGCAGCCGAAAGGCAGATTCGATGACCTAGAGTGTTTATGCTGTATTGTAATATATGTTTTAAACACTTCACGTGCGTTTCCGAGTGACAACTGTTGTATTGGCTCAAAAGTATCGTCGCAAAAAGGATATCCGGACGAGTACAAGCGGCCAAAAACAGTAGACTCCGGTGAGTTGTCTATATGGAAATGTTACTTCTTCCTGTATGTCCTCGGGAACATGTTGTATTGTGGTGCGTAAGTGAATAGGAACCTTGACGACAGTTGGTCGTCAAGTCATACTCTTGGGGAAGATTCCTGATATAATCATGTTGATTTATATAAATCTTTCCCTGTTCCCTATCAAAATTTTAACGCCTAATAACCTAGTTATAGGCCCTAACACTGCAATATCAAAAAGTTCACTTAAGATTTTTACCCAGTGATCTCTTGATTTCTCTGTAGCTGAAAATATTAAAATGTCGTCAACATACGAGAATAATGACATTATTGTCACAAGTAAAAATGCATGAAAACCCTGGTAGCCATATAAGTATGCGCATTTTATGTCGATGTGGCAGTCGACCAAGGATCTAATAACTAAAAGCATCAAGAACACCTCACAAGCACAAAATTCACTACTGGAGAAAATACATCATAAATCTATTCCAGGACTCTAATGTTGTCCCTGAACAACAAGACTAGCACGATATCTCTGTGTAGCTCCCAGATCATTTTTCTTTTCTTTAAAGATCCATCTTGTCCCGAATATCTTGGCATCAATTGGTCGGGTTACTTCTGAAAAGACTTCCCGTTTTCCATGACTTTGATCTCTTTGTTCATGGATTCAATCCACTTTTCCTTATCCGGGGTATTGACAGATAGCCTGTATGAATTTGGTTCCCTATTGGAGAAAAAGGCTCGTAGAGGAAAAACATTGGTTAAGCTTTTGGGCTCCACAACGTCCACTTGTGTCAGGATCTAATGAAAAGTTAAAATCTCCTGAAACATAAGGCACTCTGTGCGTAGCATGCCACTTTTTGGTTTCCTGCTCGTTGTGCAGCACAATGTTCTTCTCGATGTCCTCGTAATTGACGTCCTGCAGACCTTATCTCCGGGTTACGACCAGTCTCGACCATCTCGGCTGAGATGATGAGTTGGTTTGCTGCAAAATTTTTTCATTAGTTTTTCCATAACCATGCTAGGCTGGAAACTTTCCTGCGTCTGGATCCAAGGGAATTTTTGAGTCTGCTCAGGATCCTTTTTCTGGACAGGTTTAACTGACGGGTTTGCCACGATGGCCGTCCTGATTCTGGGCTCTTTCCTGATGATAACCTGTTTAGATTCAGTCACCGTCCTGGTAACTGGATCCCACACACGGTATCCTTTGGTGCGGAGGGCATAACCCCACAAAATACCCTCCCATGCCTTTGGGCCTAATTTGTCAGACCGCTTTGGAGGACTCTTCAGCACATAACATCGCGATCCTAGGACACGGAGGAGTCTTACGGATGTTTGTGCTTGATGGGGGTCATTCCGTCAAGCTTCCATGGCTGAACCTGATCCGAACGTGGGTGAAAGCCACCGCGAGTTCGGCCCACATCATTTTGGGCAGCCTAGAATCTTCAATTTAAGCTCTTACACCCTCGCCAGTGGTCCTATTAAATCGTTCGGCAACACCATTCATCTGTGGTGTGTACGCGTTCTTACGCTGATGCAAGATTACTTTTTCAGTCAGCAATTGCTCAAACGTCTTTGAGCAAAATTCCATACCATTGTCTGACCGGATTGACTTCATTCTGTTCCCTTTTTGGTTATCCTGAAGCTTCAGAAAATCAACAAATTTTTCAAAAACCGCTTCCTTAGTTTTTATGGGAAAAACGAAGGCCTTAGGTGGATAATCGTCGATAAATGACACGAAATACTTGCATCCTCCCACAGATTCGGTTTGAGAAGGTCCCATACATCCATGTGTACGAGCTCGAGAGGCCTGGTTGT
Source organism: Ophyiulus pilosus (assembly GCA_033995625.1). NCBI lineage: Eukaryota > Metazoa > Arthropoda > Diplopoda > Julida > Julidae > Ophyiulus > Ophyiulus pilosus. Next base: position 10,549 of record JAUJYV010001584.1, read on the forward strand.
CTTGATTTCCACTTTTTTCACAAATCCATGTTGCATAATCTTGGACACTGAACAGACGTCACACTCTAGGCTGAAATCCTTTGGTAAGTTTTCCAATCCGAGGACATAATTGTTCCTGCAAAAATCTTTAATCCCATTAAAGTACAGATGAACAAACCTGCGATGCCAGAGAGTAGATTGGCTGCTCTTGGAATGTACTCCCACCAGCGCTGCTTGATCTCCAGGTACTACCTGCACTTTCTTCAGCATGTCCTCGTTCTCACTCGTAGGTTTAGGGACAACCTTCATGACATCAGCTCGCAAACAGGAGTCGAGACTCCTGTTTCAGCTGAAAAAGTTCTCTGGATGGATTAATACGTGATACAGTTACTAGATTGCCTGCAAAGTTGATCTTCACGCCATTTTCTGCCTTCCTAGCGATGTTAGTAGATTCCTATTGAACCTAGGCACAACAAGCACTTTGTGTAAGTGCAACAGGAAAGGCTTCCCGTCTAGCATGATCTTCAGTTTTACTTCTGCAATTCCCAGTACTTCCAAATGGCCCTCCATAAGCTACAAGCATTGTGGTCTGTCATTAGAAAGGCTACAGAAATATTCACTTTGGCAGCAATTGTGGTCCGTAGCTCCAAAATCTAAAAGACATTCTGACAAGGTGCCTCGGCTCACCTGGATAGAGTTCAGAGCGGCATTTACAAACATCCCTTGGCTTGTTTCTCCTCCTTTGGCTGCAGCTGGAACATTTGAAGTACTAGAAATAGACAAATTAGATTGCATGCTCTTCTTTCGCCAGAACTTTTCTCTTCTGCAGAGAATTGGGTCCACCAGTAGCACAAGCTTCGACTTTTTTTGCAGAAGATCAGCACCCTTGCAAAATGGCCAAACTTCCCACAATTAAAGCATTGAGTTTGATTTGTAGGCTTTGTTGCAGGTTTCCCAGTAAATAATGCGCTCTGTTCTTCTCCATTGCTCAATCCTTGTTCGTTCTTTCTAGTATTTGGGCGGTGATACTTAGCAATCAATGTCTCGGCTACCTCTTTTGGGAACATTTCTCTAAATGTAGTCTTGTGAAGGCTGTGAGTTGCAATTTCATACTTGTCTGGTAATAGATCAAGGTACTGAAAGGCATGCTCATACGGCAGAATCGTTCTTCCAGCTTTACGGCATTCCAGCAAGGCGTCATCCACCCGGCACACGAAAACAGACATGTCCTCATCTGGCTGAAGACTCATGTTATGAAATTTCCTTCTAAGTTGACTGGTCCGAGCTCCAGTCTGTGGTTCATAAGTTGATTGCAGCTTCACCCACAAGTCCCTGGTAGTTGCACTTCCTTTTACTAGTGAGTTGATCTCGGTTGTGATACTCAAAAGTAATGTGGCCAGTGCTCTGTCTTTCCTAAGTTTGAACATCTTGATTTCCTGCCTGGTTGCATCTGATTCAATTACGGCTTCTACATCTTCAATAAACTCTATAAAACCCTTCTCCTTTAACATAATCAAAGCATAGAAGGACCAATCCGCATAGTTTTTTATGTTAGCTTAGGACTCATACCAGAGCTCCCACTCACGAAGAAAGCCATCAGAAAATTTTTGTGTAGCCTCTGGCGGCCCTTGCGTAAAAAGTAACTTAGAATTACCGTATTTTACGGACTATAAGACTCACTTTTCTCTTCAAAAAATTGCCTCCAAAATTCAGATGCATCTTATACTCATAAGGTATTCATATGATGCAGGCTATAAAAAATTGCGTCTTATAGTCCGTAAAATATGGTATTTAATCGAATTTTCCTTATCTATTAAACACTCACTGTTCGCCAGGCACAATTCTCAGTTTGGAAATCCATTTCATTTCTATTCGAAATTTCATGTTCAGATCCTAGCACACGCACCACTTCCATGATCCTACAATAAAATCCTCGGAGTTTCCATTGCTCTCCTCTTGTAAATCTTTAGTAACTAAACCAACCACGCTCTGCTACCATGTTGATTTTTAAGATTGAACAAAAACATTTATTGTAGATTGAACAAAAACTTTGATTGTAGATTGTACAAAAACTTTGATTTCAGATTTAACAAAATCGTTGATTTAACAAAAACTTTTATTTATACAATTCTAAAGTTTTCATTAATAAAAGAAAGCTTGGGTGCAACATGCTTAGTTGAATCCCAGAAGACAAGAGTACGAGATGCAAGACAAAACAGCATCTCCATCCCAGTTTCCAAGCATAAGGCTCTGATTGGCCTAAAATTCCCTTTGGCTCAAAGGGCTTCAATAGCCAGTGCTATCTGGTTAGTAAAACATTAAACCAATCTAGGACAAAGGACCATACACGTGGAATTACAAAATTCAACCATACATTGAGTGCATGCAATTTTGGATCATATTTGAAACCCTTGGTTGGTAATGTTTTTCACCAGAAAACTTTTAAAAAAATGAACATTTACCCAACAGAATGTGTAGGTGGATTTCCTAATCCACCCAGCACAAAACTTGATTCATTTTGTAGAGGAGCAATGGCTCTCTGCTGAAGATTCATTGTCAAGTTTTAAAATCCACCTGCATCTTTGTAATTCCTGTTCAAGAGATGGACTTTAAAGTTTAATCTAACTCATTTAATTTTCAATCTCAAAACTTATTTTCAAGTCATAAAAGTTATTCCTCCACACAACACACAGTTAGTGTAAAGGTTAAAATCCCTTTATTAACGGCAACGTTTCTTCCGTGGACTTCATCAGGCCATAAATATTTCTGTGATTTATAAACAGGAAAACATTAGTATTAAAAAAATCATGTGAGTAACAACATCCCCGAATTTAAATGTTAACATTGCCAATTTTTATTTATATATTGCAACTAACGGTGGGGAGGGTGTTTTTTAGTTCGGCTTTACATAATTGGGTGAACCATTTTTTTATACGTATTGTTACATGTCAAGCTCTCTATTGCAAAAATGACACAATCAATGTAATTTATGAAATAAAAAATAAAAATATAAATATATACACTATAAAATATAAAATTGAATATAAAATTTCATTGCAATGCGCCTTCGCGATCACTATAAGCAATAAAAACTTCAGAAAACATTGTCCACGCTTACCCTTTACGGGTAGGTAAGTCCATTAAATTAGTGCAAAGTTGCTAAGAAAGGATTATGCCGGCTTACCGTGTTTGGTTTGTCCCTTATATTAGGGGCCGAACGGCTTAAATATTCGCATATTTTTGCGTGGGATCTTGTTCTCCAGATACTGTAAGAACGTTGCGTGCAAGATTAGGTTTTGATTTATTAAATTAGGTTTTGATTCATTAAAACGCATGCACGATACTTATTGGTTAAGTTACGAGCATTTTAAATTTTGTTTTTTATATTCCTTTGAGAACAGTTTTACATTTTTACATACCACCAATCGCAATACGCTCATTTCGTTGGCCACCAATTAGACACGTTAGTGTTGGGCATCTACCGAATCACCACTGGCCGCGGAGTGTGTCGTGTGGTTAGAGGCAAGCGTTTTGCACGCCTCCTATTGGGTAGTTTTGCCAATTGTAATGGTTACTTTGGCTGTCGGTTATTGGCTGCCAGTTATTGGCGCAATTCATAGGCCAATTTTGCCAGCTATTTGCGTCGAGAATGCTGTTTATTGGTGACGGCATGTTAATTCTCCCTCCATTTATAGGGTAAAACTGCGTAACATTCTGCAGCCCGTCGTGACCGATTCCCGTTTGTGGCATTTGCCCCTCCATGGGTTGAGGCCTGAAAAATGCCGTGGGTGGGGGTCTAAATGGAAACATGGGCGGCAGTGTCAAATTTAAATTTTGGTTTTGGTACGAATTTTGATTTTGCCCTTGATTTAAATTATAATTTTTGGGGGGCCACATTTTGGGTGTTCAAACCATAGGGCACAATTGTAGAATTTTGATTTTGCCCTTAATTTTGATTATAATTTTGGGGGGGCCACATTTTGGGTGTTTGAAGTATTAGGCACAATTGTTGCATTATTAGTGTTGCATGTTCTAGTTTTCATGGCAACAATGTCGTTTGGAGATGTGAGGGGGTTCCTTCTAACACCTGTAGCACCCCTGTTATGTGGATTATTATTATTATTTCTAGTGTAGGGTTTTCTCTTTTCAATATGCCTATAATTGACTTGTTTTAGGATCTCTTGATACTTAATTGGGATGTCCCCACGATGAATGGCCAGATTCATTGCGTTGGGGTTATTGTGTATATACACACTTTCTTTAAGTAGTCTGGCTTTAAACTTTGGTTCACCTGTGATGACTTTGCTTTTATTCCAGTCAATCATGTGACTAGGGCATTCACTCAGTACATGGTTGGCCAATGAGCTGTTTTCAACTTTTCTGTTGAGTAAATTTGCTTGATGTTGTTTAATTCTTTTGATAAGGGCACTTTTTTGTTTGTCCCATGTATACGAATTTGCATGTACTACATGGAATTTCGTATACAACGTTAGTAGTATATAAGAAGTCATTTCTGGCTCACCTTACTAAACAGCACACTTTTTTTATGTTAAAAAAATTGTCAAAACATTAAACAAAATCTACATTTCTTTATTTAATGAGATTACACAAGTTGATGAATGTAGTTTTACAAGATGAACCTAAAAAATAGAAAGAATTTTTTAATAAATGATCTAGTTTTATTTTAACAATTCTAAAAATTATATTTACTTTTTTTCTAAGCATCCATCTCTTTATGCTGTTTAAGGGTCCTGTTTATAAAATAAAATTCAATAAATATTTTACACTATAGTTTCATGCCTTAATAAAATAAGTGAAAATGTACTTACCACTATGAAGACTTTCTCTGGATCTGTTGATCTTCGAGGAGATCCACACTTAAAGCACTCATGAAGAATTCCATATCCCAAATATTGGTGAGGGGCATCGAAAGTGAATTGTAGCCTCATTAATAAGGCTAGAAACAAACGGCACATCCACTGGAGGAGGCAACCCCAGTACGTGTAGCTTAACACGTGGCACATGTTCAAAGTGAAACTGTATGACTTCCGAATGCAACTTTGAACGTAAGTTATCCATGTTCATTTCGAGTGAATATTTTTAAAAAAAATGAAAACAAAATTCTTATGTCTTTTACTTATACCAATATGGCACACGATAGTTGTACAAAAAAAGTGCTGATATTTTAAAAAAACAATATTTTTTAAACAGGTGCTCCTTTTCAAAATAGTTTATTGATGACAACATACAAAAAAAACTTTATTAATGTGTTTTTTTTTTTAAGTGTTGCTTTTTTTGCTATTTATTCTTATTTTACTTATGAAAAAATTTGAATACAATGTTTTATTGTTTCTCCAAATACAAGAGGGTACCAGATGCGGGAGGCGAAAGGAGAGGTCAATTTTAAATATATTATTGTATGCCATTTAAAGTGTTGAAAGGAGGTGGAAGAATGCATCGTACGCAACAGGTGCTCCTTTTCAAAACAGTTTATTGTTATTTACATACAAAAATAAACATTATTAATGTGTTTTTTTTTACGTGTAGCTGCAAAATTGGCCTTCATCCGCATGATCATGACATGCACAAGAGTACATAAATATCTTTTTGAAAAACAAGTGCCAAATAAAAATAATCCCCATTACTGCAAAGTGTATCATATATGAAACACCAACTTTGTTTCAATATTACATAGAAAATACATTTGAACAGATGTTTAACTGCAATTTGTATCAAATGTGATACCCGATAGCTTTTATTATTAGTCATGTTCTGCCATCTAGTGGTGATATTTGGATTGCAATCGCAAAGCGAATGTTCCAAGGTTTATTTTTTTTGTGTGTGTGTGATTATTGCAAGTTGATCCATTTATGCCAAAAGACATCCTAAGGTGAAGTGTGAATTTAAAAATATAGACCTCATTTAGATAGCTTGGACGAATTAATCTTGATGTTTATTTTTTTAAATAGTATTTATACTTTTTCATGTGTAGCACATGTGATACTTTGTGCAGACAAAGTTAATTTATGCTTTCATTACAGATAATTCAAAATCATTTTCTGGGCAGGTTTTAGTTGTTATTCTGAATTAGCCACACTATATTTTTTCAGAAATTGATCAATCAATGTTTTATGGCCTTAATAAAAAGTGTGTTGCGCTTATTCTTGAGCATAATGCAAGTACCGATGAGGATCTTTCTGACAGTGATGAAGAATATCAACCGTCTGTCAAAGAAGGAGACA
>JAUJYV010001585.1:0-16768 GCA_033995625.1 Ophyiulus pilosus
ATGCATTTATAAATATTTGAAACTAAGTGTGGATGAGCACGCCATATTTCGAAATGGTAAATATGACATTATTGCATGCTTACAAAAATATTTCGATATTACGTTTTGCATTATATTACACAAAACATTTGAAAGACACGTGAAAGCATTATGGTGTTGTTTGATTTATGTTTGCAATCTTAAGCGAAATTCTCTAGAATATCCATCTATTATTCACGATCATTGTGAATATATCTTGGACTAATGTCGACAAATAAAGTACCTCAATTTACCAGAACAATAGCATCATATCTATCCGTATTTCATTCATATGTCTATGTGATAATATTTTCAGACCTGGATGGTACGTAGTGTATAAGGAAAAATGATGAATTTCGATAAAAAACAAATTTGGTTTTTGTTGCATTTTCTACAAATTAATGAAACTGGAGTTTGTTTGTAGACCTAAACAAAATTACATTTGGATTTGAAATTACCTTCCATCATCGCGTGCTCTGTTAGATAACGTTATATAAAAAGGAATCCTTGCTGCTAGTTGGATATAATTAATGGATTTCCAATAGAGTTCAAGCGGTCTGATTAACCCCAGATCTCAAAATTTTGATTGATTACACACATTCGTGATGAATGGCCATGTTTATGGCGCATCATTTGGTAAACACGTAAAGGGAAGCCTTTACCAGAAACACGGCAATACGCTGCATATCGTCATGGATGAGAAAAATCTATATGTTGTATTAGATTTAAATCATAGCATATATAGGGTAACTACAGTATAGTACATTGAGCGTCGCCATATTTAACTAGGCTCCTGCCACAATGCTGTGTATCGAATATACTAATCCATTATTGCGAGCATAACAACAGAAGGCAAACTCTAAAAGTAATTTGGGGCAAATCGTGTAATCATCAAAGTAAATAGTTTTACATGTTTGCACTTACAATTCCAGCAAGAAGTCCGCAAACTGCGAGGACTGCCAGAATGTTGAATACTGCTGAACCAACAATTGTTCCCACGCCGATGTCACCTTCCGTGACAAAAGCACCTGTAAATTGACAATATAATTTGTAATATCCAAATTGATGCATTTTTTCATTTTGCAAACTGTGGACAGTTGTAGCACGCATTGCCAAAACTTTTCACTGACAATTTTTGTTCGAGCCAGTATTTGTATACTATTTTCCAATAAGTTATAAAAACATGTAATTTTGCCTGGAAAAAAATCATCTGATTTAAACATTTTTTTTCTCAAAAACCAAGCGTATGAACTGTCTTGAACTCTTTTCGTTTTGAAATAACGGCGCCTATAAGGATGATTCTTTACAGTTGAGCAAAGCAAGATATAGCTGTGGAAAGCTCCAGGGATATTAATTTAGCGCATTTGTCAGTCGCCACGAGCATTCGATGCTTTTTTAAGGTTTCGTTTTTATCAGAAATTCATGAATTTTTCCAAATACGTGAGATTCTGTAAACTTGCTTACCTATAACAGATGTAAACAGCTCCGGGGCTGATGTTCCCATTGCAAATAGAAAAGAAAAACGAATATAAGTATAAGGCTGGGTGTATTGGTAGATGGAAATGCAATATATTCAAAATAGAGAATAAAGGTAAAACTTATTGGCCATAAAAGTCGCCCCGGCAACATCTGTCGGCATGTCCATAACTGCAATGAAAATAAAGAAAATTGATGAGATAGACAAACAGGTTTTCGCCCTTCTAGACATGTGTGTTACTAAGGAAAATAGATGAAAAATTTATAAAACTAGTACTGCTATTTTCCAGATTTCATTAAATATTTATTTGACCCTGGAGACCCTCGAGAGGGTCAGGAAACTGGGATGCCAATGGCCGGTATGATAAACTTAGACAGTTGGACATAGTGAGTTTTTATTTGAGCTTATTTCCCGTTTGGAAAAAAATATTTAGAGCCATATATGATATTCTCCATGGACGATGGCATGGGAGAATATTATATACATAGTTAACGGTATAACATTATGATATTACGGTTACAGTATGTGCCATATATAATTTATATACCTGGTTATGTTATATGTAAAATACACACACAAAAGTATCTGTAATGTGTTAATGTTCATGTGGAAATGCACTTTCTGTGCACTAATTTGGATACTGTATTGCATAAAAACTAATCATGAATTGGATATTTTAAAAGTTTCCAAAATTCTTAAGTTATACTGCTCAAAAATTATATTCATTTTTTAAACTTAAGTATATTGTTATATGGGGATTGTTAATATGTTCTGTGTTATAAAAAATATTGTGTGTCGGAGCAATAAATACATACCGTCGCAAATACATTCTAGCGAAGGTACGAAAAAGTCGTCGCAAACAATGGCGAGAACGTAAAATAAGTAGAGGGATATCAAAAAGTGGATGACAACTCCTCCTTGCAAACGTTCCTCTTGAGTGAAGAAGTCTTCAGGAAACTCGTCAATCGCTGCAGGAGTGCAGTTCTTGTCGACACTCAGTAAGTGACGTGGTTGCACGCCATCTGTGGAAAAAATGGGAACATTAGCAGATTAACTAATATATACCGAGTATCCAAAAAATGTAATGTATATGACTTCGTATACACTCGTGAATTGGTTATGGGATATGAAATATGGCTCTATAGGCAAGCAATAACACTCTTAAGAATTTTCACCAGTATAACAGATGTACATGTAGGTTTTATCACAATGTCCCGAAACACATGTGTGAATTTTATGTGTGCTGAAGACATGTCCCAGAAATTTTGCAAGTGAAGAACTATAAAAAGATTGGTTTTTGAAATCGTTGATGAACTATCATTTTGGTCCCTTGACGAAAACTAAAGCTAATCGCATACTATAGAAGGTCTCTGAAATGTTCATGAATTTCTGAGGCACATAACAACTTTGAGATAAAGACACTAAAATTACCTCTTGATAGTTGGATGGCTTATCATTTTTTTACTGGGTTTTGTGTGAATATTTATTGAAATTTTTTGAATAAAGACACTAAGCTTGCCTCTTTATTTTACATCGTTGGAATTTTAGTCCTGGCAGTTTGGTAAAGTTAAAATAATCGAATTAATTTATAGCATAAAATCCATTAATCATTAAAAACCATTCAAGATATCAGATAATGCACAGTTGTCTTTATTAAAATTGGCAATATCCAGTGGGTAAAAAACGTGCTGCCAAGTAAAGCCTTGGACTTGGCTGAAAGATGGTTTGATGTCTGTCATTACAGTGTATATACTGGTATAAAATCCTTTATCACTGAAGTTCAATATGATAACAAGTTAATTGACCAGGTCGTGTAAATAGGTGAATATTTACGCATTTTTATCTACGTGAAAAAGTGTTTAAGGTGAAATCAGAAATGTTTAAGGTTAAACTGATGCTTTCTCCTGCATGTTCTCACGTTTAGGGCGCTTATACATATACCTAATCATGAAGAAACTACTGTTTAGTCAGTTATGTTTGTTAATAGTAAACTTGAGAGGGGAATAAACGCTTTTAACCTACTTTCACAATTACTAATCGCTCATAGTTCTTCGAATGGACCGCCCTGCGTGCGTCAGAACATGGGGGTGAGGTCACGTCATAATATCACAAAATGAAGAGGGGTCATATTTTGAACTTATGATTTGAGCCATATTTGTCGCAATGTGATATTTTAACCTGGAACTTTGAGGCATACACGGAACTGTCATAAACTGGATTGCCGCGTGAATGACATTTAATTTAACAGAGCAGAGGCCAATTCTCTGAGAATTTCTTGCACGATATTTTGTGGAACCGTGGTCAGATTCCTAGTAAACAGGATGCAAAAATGTCAGGCTCCATAGGAGGTTTTTTAATGTAAATATATGTACAATAGAATCCCACTATTCCTAAACCCTGAAGTTAAAATTAATAAGGTAAAGAAGAAAAAAAATTTTAGGCACTGAAAATATATTAAATATAGTTTCAAAATACGTGTAGTATTAAGTGTAGACAATGTAAATAAATTTGAAACCCAAAATGAATTTAATATACAATATAGCACATAATATACACATGTTCAGATAATCCAAACCAGATCCGACCAGATCCCGATCCCAACTAGTTCGGATTAGTGGCATTCTATTGCACTACTTTAAGTATCCAAATAAGTATCCTCCCATCGCCTTGATTTATGTCAACAGAATTAGAATAATGCAACTTGTAATGTAATGAATAGTTTGAACAATAGTTGACATTAAATTTGAAATCAGAATGGTACTCTACTTCGAAATATTCAAACAAAAAAGTAAGTGTTTGGGCTATATTGGATAGTTTGAGCCATTCAACGTTAACGAAACGATAACGGTAACGATAACGAGAAACGTTGATCCTTTAAAATTCGGCCATAATCTTGTTAATAGACAGTTTTCGCATGCCAACGTCTTTATACGTACGTTAACGTTAGCGGCGGGAAGGTAAGAACCACGCATGCGCACCATTACGTTAATTTAGTTCATTGGGTAGTTGAATGTGTGGCTCATCCATTCCCTCGGATAACGTTAAGGTTAGTATAAAGACACTAGAGAGTTTGAGCCGTCCCACGTTAACGAAACGATAACGGTAACGATAACGAGAAACAGCACTGGTGGGCCGGAATGTCAAGGACTACCCTATGCGAAGCATGGCATTCCAATTACAATGTGCTTCCCGCGCTGTTTCTCGTTAAAGTTATCATTATCGTTAACGTTGGTTGGCTCAAATTCTCTATTGACTTGTGGAAACTGTTTATTGTAACCTGCATCTTCAACTACAATACAAGTTCTAAGCTTATCCGTCATAATATTTACTTCAATGTTTACTCCACAAAAGCTAAACGCATATGCACTGTTGGTATTAGTATTTTTTGGTCGGGTGGTTGTATGTTTTTGTTAGTTTATAGTAAGAAAGGAAGGAGCATGGTCGCAGCCGATATTTAGAGAAACTGTACCCCTGCATTTGCCTGGAAACAACTCTATGGGAAACCGCGAAAACCAAAGTCATGGTAGGCGACCCGGGAATTGAATCCGGGTCTCCCGAATGAAAGGCCGATAGCGTTATCACTACCCCACCTAGCTCGGTACTCCACGTAATAAGAGTTAAACATTAGTCTCTACAACCAATGACAAGCCCGTGTTGGTCTAGCCAATGACAGCAATCTATCTTGAAATGCGCGTACAAATTAACAATCAGAACTGCATGTGCAAATGAATATGGATGTTCAATTAGTGTTCACTGGTTCTTGATGCACTTTCAATTAACTTCTGGTAGATACAAGTGTTGATGATTATTATTGATCGAGAATAGTGGTTTATTTGCTGCTTGATGCATGCTATGATAATTCAATTAGGCATTATCATAGCCCCTAGTAACTAAGCCATGTAAGTTGTCATTTGCATGTCACAATTATGTAAAAGATTTGTCGATTCTACGAGCCTCGTTGTTAATCTTGTCATGCAGCACAAACACTTATCTTTTCTCGATCGTTATAAATTGTTAGGCACTATCTAACTGCCAGGCAACAGAAACTAAGTGTTATCTAAAACTCCACTGGTATTTATTTGGCGACAGATAGTTATTTTGATATTATTGTATATGTGTACCGATAAGAAAAACGGTGGTTGGCAATTAAGAAAACTGCCAACTTGTGTATGCTATTATAATGCAACTTGAACTTACCTGTATCACTCCATACGTCTACATTGTGCAAAATGCGATCTCTTTTTGTTCTGACGTCCCTGTGCTCTTTGCTACCAAAAGTAGCAAAGACGATGAAAACGAGGGCGTAGATTGGGAGAATCCAGGTTAAAACTTTAGTCCGTTTCGAAAGAAATCTTCTGGTACCTTTCACCATCCTATATCAAGCACACTTGGTTCTATTAAATTCAGGCCTCTATGTCTTGCTGCTTGATGTGAAACTTTTTGGATGGACCAAAGTTGTTTGGAAGATTGTTCCCACGTCGAAATTAATAAACACAATATGTTTTCAACTAATCCATTTATATACTTGGTATCATTCTTGATAGCGCCCCCTGTCTTGACGTCATTTATCAGCTACAGATTTATGTCCGCGTCATAAAAATGTGGACAATCCACTGGAGGCGCTGAACTCAGTTCTGTTTTGCAGATGAAATTGGTGTAAGTTGACTGGGCATCTTTTACCGGATGTATTTGATATGAATCAAACATGCATATGAGTGTCTCTGCATGGTCCTGTTCTTCAAATTTTAAATTTGCTTAATCAAGTGGAAGAAAGATGGATAATTATTTTTGAATAAATTTTTGTACATTTCTGTCCAATTTTGCTATCATCTTGAGTAGAATAATCGCATTGTCACGCAAACTTAGCTGAACATTTCCTATAGTTTGTCTTATTGACTGATCTAGTTTCAGATATGTGCAATATATCCCAAGTGAAAATTCCTGCCTACGGTATTCCATATAATTGGGATTATGGAATATGGAGCATCCTATAGCTATTATTATTGCACAGTAATAGATTCTATCGACATGGGGTTAATTTCATTATTAGAGGATTTCATTATTAGAGGATTTCATTTTTAATAGGTCTCATATGGAAATGAATAACGCATGTTGGATATGTGTATTTACGATTTTATTAGACATGGCAAATGGGAACAAATTAGTGTTGTAATTGGATTCCTTATTTCATTATCTTTGGAATGTGGGCTGCTGTAAATGGGAATTTTTATGCTTAATTGAAACTTATCTGATATAGCATTCCTCGTGTATGTATATGTACTATACATTTCATGAAACATACATTGTATATGGACTACACATTTAAAATAATGCCATATGTACGATAAGCCAACTTGTACAAATTCAAATGTTATTGAACTACATGTTTCAGTTTATAAAACAGGGTAGTTATGGCAACAAACTCTGTATAAATTTATCATCTTTCGTATTTAGAACACGATGCTATAATTACATCTTTTGATAAATAAGATCCAAGCACATTAAGGAATATAAATTACGTTCTCACAGAGTTTTCTTCCTAATGACATTAGTTTTATTATAAATCGTATTCAATTTATTTTAGTTTTGAGGAATCTCTTGGTATCCCAAAGGATCCAGTTGATTTTATGGGACTTAAATACGGGAATTTTCACCTGGGAATGACTTGCGCATGAAATCTGTCTTAAATATGAGGATCGTCTAACTTTTAAATAAACTTAGTACCCTAACATGTCACAGTAAGTAGATCATTCTGAGAGCGATGTCAAGTTCGCCTTTTGGTGTGTTTAGATCGACTTTAAACTCCAATACTAATATTGCCTAACGAACATACATGTAGACTTGTTATTTGTTCTTAAGTACAGTTTAATAATCAACATTTTAATAATCAAGGACATTTTAATTTTTTTGTTTTTGATTTGTTGATAAAAGAACATCACTCCCTTAACCTCGTAACATCAAGTTTGTCTTGCGACCATGCTCATGCAGACTTTACCTATATACAAATATGTTTGTTATGACCGATACGCATTGGGGAAAGAATAAACAAAACTTCTAAGCACAAATATGTCTTGTTGTGCATAGCAGATTAGTTGTGAAAAGTGATTTTTGGATATTGTTGTTGTCTGTTTTTAATGTTAGGTCAGTTCAGTTCACTGTTTCTAGACCTATCTTGGGATATTACTGTACCTTGAAACCTCAAAGACCATGCTGGTCATATGTGCAATGTAAGACAGTGCTCAGGATTCTTTAAACAAGATTAAGCCGGGATTTTATCATTTTAAAAAAATATATATATTTTCATTTAATTAATATAAAGATGGATACGTTATTGAGAAAGTATATTATCAAAAAATTTTATATTATAGAATGGAGCTCCAGCATTATGCAAATCTCGATGGATATTTTGTTTGATATTGAAAATTTTCAAATGTCGAAAAGGCTATAGTGCTTTTAGCTTATTGAAACCAAATATTAGTTTAAAACTTTCGGTTAGGATTTGGGTATGTAACCTTTGCGATCTTTGTATCAAGTTTGATCGACTCCCCTTGAACTTGCCATGCAAACGTTTGCAGATATGTCTTTCAGGTTTGATGATTAAAATTCCCAGACATGGTAAAAATATTTAGTTGTCAACGTATTTATTTAAATTTAGCTTCTTCCCATGACATCTTAATGCCTGTTTCCAGAAACATGTTATGACACGTGTTCACTAAATTTAGATTTAATTTTTTTTTTAATAATAGCTAAATAGTCAGAAAATATTGCAGTTGTGACCATTGCTTCTGTATTACTAAATTTATGTGCACGCTTAATATGTCCTGCCAGAACAATTGGGGTTACAAATGCATTTGTGGTTGCAGTGACTGACCTTTGAGAAGTGCAAGGCTCATCCAAAAACTTTTTAACAGCTTTTATTCTTAGGGTCAGTAGACACAAGGTCATCGCTTATAATAAAATATGGTCAAGTAAATGACACATTTCCTGGAACAGTGTCCTGTTTCAGCATTTCACTAAAATTCAAGACTATTTTTTTTCATTGTCCCAAATCATTACCAAGTTTTAATCCAAACTATGCTAAGAAACCATCTGTCCCATCATATCAACTGCTTGTTAAATGTAGATCAATTGTGTCTGACTTTAATTTGTAAACAAAAAATTTCAATTTTTACAAATTGAAATTTTTTGTTTACAAATTAAAGTCAGACAGATAGATAAACTAATTATTGCTTGATGTGGTAACTAAATTTAAGAATATTTTTTTCATATTTTTGATTTTTGAACAATGTCGAAAACCATAAAATGTTAAGTGCTACTTGACTATAGGTTGCATCCACCATAATTGGACAGTGGTAAATAGTATGATTGCTTTTTTTCTTCTTTTACCAAGGTTTGTGTTGTTTTACCAATAAAAAGATCATCCAAAAAACCAATAACATTTATGATATTAATGTCTGATTAATTATATTATGGCAAACCTTGGGAAGTAGTATAATAATATAACCGAACTAGTTGAGATCCTGCTATTTCACTACTATGGATAATCTTCAATAGTTGATTCCCATTTATTATTACGATAAAGTTCAGTAAATTGTGGAAAGTTTTACTTGAGATAGACCAGGACTATGTCAACCAGGACTATGTGTGCAAAAGCACAATGAACGATAAGACATCTTAAATATAGAGGCTAACTGTTTTTATCTGATGTTTAGTCAGGTTAATGCATATATTTGAACTGATTGAAGAAGACGTCAATATATTTATAAGGAGTCATATATTTTCTAGACTGTTTGTTTATCACCACTGGTTGGTCAAACTCATTCTTTACTTTGTCCAGCACGGTTCGAGTGTAAGGGACGATGTGTTATTTTTAAAGAAAAGTGGAACATGTAAACAGTCGCACATTTGAAGTAAAAAGACCGAAATCCAAAATTTTCGTTTATCTCGTCAGTATAGACCTTACAATCAGGTATTGGATGGTTTCCTATTGGTTTTTAAAAGGGAAAAGTATGCCCAACATTTTGTTATTTTTTATTGCGGAAATGAAACCTATTTTTTTCTTTCGTATCTTTGGAATTTTATTTCACTTTATATTGAAATTTGATAACGAAGAGAGAAAAAAATCTAAATGGAACAGCTTCGATTCCAAACCAATCTATATCATCCCAAACGTGACACTTCATAATGTACTAGTTCATTTCTATTGGCATGGTCCTTGCATTTGGACGCAAATATATTAGATCGATTTAAACATATGATACGTGTGCCGTAATGTCTGAAACGGAAATGAACAGCATTACCAACTTTGGTCCCTGCCGTATTTATAAAAGAAGCATTCATGCTTCAACAATTTTCTGTTTAGGGCTTATACAAACATCAACTTTCAAGAATTTCTAAAATTCAAGAATTGCTAGATCCATCGTATAATTTAATTTTGTTAAAAATTGTCTTTATTCCTTGCTTATTTTTGACATCTTTGACTTTATCGATATAAGAAGACATATCGATCCATATTCGATAATAAATTGCCTGGCATCAGCTATGGTCATCCAAGGTGCTCATTATGGAGTATTGTACTGAAGTGATACCCGAAAAGAGCGTAAATGAAAAAAGCCCACACTATATTAGGTTATATTAGGTTAGGTTATCTTGGTTTAGATTAGGTTTGGTGTGAAGCTTTTGTGCTTTTAATAAACAATCATTTTTGATAACTGACAAGTTTTGCCCTTTATAATGCATGCAAAGTGAAACTATACTTAGCACAAAGTAGCGGCCATATTGGGTCCAATTATACTATTTTATACATGGTATCCAAAATTGTATTAAGCTTCTCCTTCGCAATTTTAGTCTTGATTTTCAACCAGACCTCGTAATATGGACAGACTATTTTTAACTGCGTAAATACTTGTTTTATAAACTGCATGGTAAGGTTTTTTTTCAAACTTTTGCTATAAATTTAACGCATGGTTAATCTCGGTAAATGACTGTTTTAACGAAATCGTGCAAAGTGGAAGAAAATATTACGAGAATTTACTTCTCCCACGAGCTTACATGCTACAACATTTCTAATTTGAACCAAAACAGACGCTGAACATGTTTAATTTTACTTTTGGGTTAATCTCAAGGTTC
Source organism: Ophyiulus pilosus (assembly GCA_033995625.1). Taxonomy (NCBI): domain Eukaryota; kingdom Metazoa; phylum Arthropoda; class Diplopoda; order Julida; family Julidae; genus Ophyiulus; species Ophyiulus pilosus. The sequence continues at coordinate 10,625 of JAUJYV010001585.1, forward strand.
TAATTATTGTTTTAGTTGCGAAGTTGGATACTTTTACTGTTGTAAATCTTAAAATAATAAACTGTTTTGTCCATTCATGAAACTGCGTATTAAAAAGCGAACGGTAAACAGTCATGTGACTGCCTGCGTTTTTTCTCTGAATATACGTATGTACACTCAGAAGGCCTTTTAGTTAATTGATTTTCAGTCAGGTGCACCAATGCAACATTCTGATTGGTCATATGCAGTACTGGGACATGTTGTATATATTCAAGTGTCATCAACTAATTGTGAATATGTTTCTGATCTGCGAGTTAAATGAACCTGGTTATAGTTCGTTGATTATGGGCTGGAAAACGTGCTATAAAACCTGAGAAACTTCAAAACTATGAGCAATTTGTTCTAAAAAAGGTCATTTTATGAAATTTGCTGTATACCTACTTAATTTGTTATCGTCCTATGCTCTATTTAAACTTGGAAGTTTAATAGTATTTACCAGTTTACACGATAGTATTGCAGGAATAAATATTGAGGCTGTTTGACCTAACATCACAAAGGTTGAGGGTGTCATCCATTGGAAGGTTGTTTCCATGCAGCCGCATATAAAGACGTCATTAGGTGTCGGTAGTGCAAATCTGCTTAATCGCAATATTTTACTTACCAAAACCGGTCAGCGAATCATGTCATCACGAATCGAAAATGAAGTGTGCTGGTCGTTTTTTTGACGTAATTACCTTAAATGCACGTGTACTGTTCAAGTAGGACTTTGAAATTTTTATCAAAATTTATTACCTGGGAAAAACAACGAAGTTGCCAATGTTGATTAGTAAATTTGTGTTGTTATTACAGATTCTAACAGGAAATATAAATATTGAAATAATGTCAAACTTGTTATCTGATATAATTTATATTTTGACTAATTTTCGATACATGCAATAATTTCTATAAAATGTTGAAATTTAGTTAGAAGCGGGTAATACAACCTAAAAATAGCTGAATTCTTAAGAAAACTGTTCAGCATGTTCATTAGGGAAATTTGAATTTATGAACAATAAAAAATAGCCTATAATGAATTTCTTCAAGAATAATTGATATATTTAAATAACTATTAAAAAAAAAGAAACATACGAGTTTTACAACGTTAAAAATGAACAAATAAACAAACAACTGGAAGAAGTTTAAAAGTCAAACGGTTATTGGCAGATGTCATTATTTGCTGAATAATGATTTGACGAAGACCAATTTCTTCGTTATTTAGTGAACACGAAGAAATACACATTTAACATCCGAAAATATTTATTGCAGGCTTCATTAGGGCGATGGGATATGACAGAGGGTTGTTCCACTCAAAAAAACTGGGTCAAAATATACCTCAATTCCCTGATTCTGAAATGGTGCACGAAAATTATGATTAAGAGCATAGGTACAAACGTTATTCTTCGTGTTTTCAGTACGTTGTGAACATGTTTTTATCTCCTTTTTCTTCCCCCCTCTCCTTCGGCTCAAAATTATTGCTACAATGTACCGAGGTGCTAGAGCTAGGTATCTGAAAAAAGTATAAAACACTACTGGTCTCGCTTTGCTACTTGTTTTACCCGATCCAATTAAAAGAGTTTCGTGTGAGGAGACATGTACAGGATGCCGAAGGTGGCGCCCACTGTTGCAATTATGAACACCCAGAGCAAAAAACGGTCGAGGACAAGGGCCAATTGCTGCCACTCTATCTTGATGGCGTCTCGACGATCCTGCTCCTCGATCCGGATGTCATTCCGCTCCAGAGTTTGGTAAAGTCTGTTCATGATGCGCATAAAATGCCGTTCGAAGTGGTCCAAGCTCAACAGGGAACGACTGGACACCACGTGACTACCATATCTGAAAAGAAAAACATTGCTAAATGAGCTATTTGATGTATATATGAACGATGTGTCAATATTAATGTAGACAAAACAAATCTGAATGGTATTCGGTATGCAAAAGGACCTTTCGTTTGGACATCTCAGCGATACCGACTCCTTTGTTCGAGGGAATGTCAATATAGATGTTATGGGCAATATGGCAATAACTTAATTCTGCAAATATTAATCATCTATCGACTGCACTGCTTGGTAAAATACTTAAACATATAGACTTTTATTGTTATAAAAGATGGTAAATATCTTTATGTTAAAACTGCAAGTGCAGAAAATATGCAAGATTATAAATTTAGCACATCTAGCCATGCCGTGATTAGATATATATTACATGACAGATTCATTGGTAATTTATTTAACATGTTTAAAACTAGGGATAGTCATACTATGACCCACAGGCCAAAAGACATTTTATATGGTTTGCCATTCCCATGGAACAAGACCGTATATATGGGGATCTTGGGGATATCCCTTCTTCCCCCCCGAAATCCAAGTTTTTTTTTACAAATTTTAAACCGAATCAGCAAAATATAAAAGGGAAATTTCACTTTTGCATTAAAATTACGATTTTTCTTAAATAAAAATACAGTTTGTTTTCAGTAAAAATGCGATTTTTTTTGTTTTAGAAACGCTACTTTTTTGCATTAAAAGTGCGATTTTCCTAAATTTATTGTCAAAATAGTTTACCTCGAGATTGTGGACACCCCCCCCCCCTTCAAAAAAAAAAATGTGATGACATATATGGCCATGCCATGGAATATGTGGTTAGGTCAATTATAAACAAATCAGTTTGTATGATTATGTTATATGATTTGACTCCCAAGATCTGACCTGTAGGACCTAAACATTTTCAATCTGGTCTGCATGACCTATAAGACATTTTCAAACTGGCCCTTCAAAAATATCTCAAGCATCCAGTATCAAACAATGTCTTAATAAGAATTTCTCTATTTGTTTACATTATTTTTCCAAACATTTATTTTAAAATTGTAACGACCATAGTTTGAAAAAAAAAAAAAAATAGCTCGATATATTTATTTAAAATGCGGAGGCTGAAGCGCCATTTATGTATGCGTAATGTGCTCCAAGAGGGCGCATCCGTCTCATTCGCCTGCAAGCAACAAAAAGAGCGGCAAAATAAAACTAGCTAGGACATGCGTACACTGTGCAAAACGATTTAGATAATATTTTTCACAAATGTATAGTTTATTGGTTTTGGGTAACCATATTTTAAGTAATAATTATTACTTAAAATATGGTTCCATGGTTTAAACCATGGAACTAGGTGAACATTTGTTACAGCTCAGCATTCTCTTTTTAATATGGTGTGAAAGTAAAGTCATTAGAAATTACTATGCTATTCCTAAATATCTTAACATTTACTTTAATTTGTCGATCATCATTTTTGTTTAGGAATAACTAAAATAGTGAATTTTTCCAATTATCTAATTTACCATATTAATGATTTTGTCGAAAATACAGTGAACAAACAGAATTTAAATCAGCACAATTGTGTGCTATACTGTGCTAAATGTAGGTTAAATGCTTTCAGATCATTCTGAACTCATTGCTCATATTTCAATATTTCTAGTTGTTATGCTGCTGATAAGAAATTATGGTGAATTCTGAAAAAAAATCAGAAATGGTAATTAGAAATGATATTCTGCAGTGATTGACGTGTGCATACCTTGGTGACGACAAATCGCCATTATGATCACATTTTCCAGTGTTGTTTTCCACGAGCCTTTCTGTCGTATTGACATCCACTGAAGCTTGACGATACATCTACAAATATGATACAACATACATGTATTACGATTTGAAATTTTACATTAACCTTATCAACAAGTTTACCCGCACAAAGGGAATGGAACTGTAATTTTGAATTCCTGGAACTTTCATGACGACACACGCAAAACACTTTTCAGTGACGTTTTCAGTGTTCAATTTTCAACTAAAATCCGCAGGATTTCCCCAACAGAATGAGCACAAAAAAAGTAATATCGTGCCAAGAAGTAATGCGAAATTTCCGTAAAAACGAGCATTTTGGGCATTTCCTCGAACCGAAAATGGTCGTAAATTCTAGCATTTATCGAGATCGGTGAATGGGGAAATCATCGTTTTCAATGGCTCGTCTGAGACCTCGTAAATTGTAATTTTAGGCTGTAGGGGCAATATTCATCTTAAAGCTACTTTCAGATCAAATGCAAGGCCCACCACTCGCTTGATCATATAAAAGAAAGAAAAAGGTCCCATTTTGCAATATACTCAGATCTATTTAAAATCTGAGAATCTATTCCTTATTGTATAGAGGCTTGAAATTTTGTTTTATTCCGTCAGATTTACTTCCGATTAATTATGCTTTTAAATTCTTTTCGTGTAATTTGATTTTTTTAACTTTATATAAAACAATTATTTTTGATGCAGATTTTCAAAGATATTATTCACAAAAACCTTATTTGTTATTTATATATATGGTCGTGATAAAAATTCGGAAAATAACATGCCTTTTATATACTAATTTTCGTTGTACAAGTAAGTTACATTCGTCAAAAAGTTTTTACAAATGTAGACCCCCAGCCTGAGATAATATTAAAAATGTGCGAGAACACTGTTTTGAGTGTGTTTTCTGCATTTGTTCTTGGCACGTTGTTTATTTGTCATGCATTTTACAGGTCGCAATTTAATGTTGTTTTACGTGAAAGGTGGCATTGACACATGTATGGCTTTTTTACCCCAATATACTTACTGATTTTGGTTTTTCCACTTCGTTGAATTTTTGTTCTGGGACCTCTAGTCTTATGAGCAAGATCTTGGCCAGAAATCCGAACACAACTTTCTTTACGATCGAAGGTATTTCTCGGCCTCTCATTCCCCGATGATGGATATTTAACGTCACAACAGCCAAGCCAGTGGCAAAGGTCACCAACGAAATGGTCACGCCGTAGTAAATCCCTGAAATAGTTAATCCAAAATTTTACTGATATCACATGTTATAGAAATGCAAATTAATAGCCTTTGATGAAGTTTAATCTTTTCGGAAAACTTTTGTATGAGGGAAAATTAAGGAGCGAGCCATTCTTCATAATTTGGATTTGGATTTCACTGTTCCATGACCAATCCTAGTTTTGTACCACTCTTTCATTGATGATAATAATGCCCACGTGCATTCTGCGGAACAGAAGATTGTACTTAATGCCATTAATGAGCTTATCAAAGCAATGCATAAATTTCCAGGCCTTTAATTACACACACATGTATAGCATAAACACGAATCATTCATGGGAGCATTAAGATTACACCGATGTGTCTGGCATTTAGATCATTGGAAATTAAACTATCGATCCTTGATTTGGTAAAGTACTTGTGCCTCGTCGGGCATTGTTTAACTGCATTTCAATTGCAAGATTCGTGTTCACCCTGGATTTAGATTTTACATTCTAAAAACGATGTGTTCTGAAGCTGCCTTTAGGGATTAGTCTTAATGACAGTAGTAATGAAAGTGGTTGTCTGTGCCTTTGTGTCAATGTACTGTACTAGGGATTATAGAGACAGAAGATTGGAATAGTGATTCGAATCCAAAATTAAATTTTGGTTTGCAATTAAGATTGAAAACTTGTTTTAAAGTGGTGGGACCGTGGAACCGTGGTAGGGGGAGTCTAAATACTTAGATTAACAATTAACAAACTTAGACATAACGTCATGAGTGCGCATGACGTTTAGTTAGTTCAGTCTGTGGCTCCTCCCTTCCGTAACGGTAATAATGAACGGTTTTGTGGTTTGCTAAATTTCCCTATTGCATGTGTTACAAATAACTGATAATTCGGTGCAGTTTTAGATATAATTCAGTATAATTTCATCACAATCACATGATTTAGGAATTTTCCATGTGGGCACCTGAAGACGGTTTTCAATGTTTATTCTACATTAGAGTTTGTGCATGCCACCGTTAACGATAACAAGATTGGCAGCAGTTTTTTTAGGAATGCGCATGCGCGGCCATCACGTTAATGAGTTGATGGTTAAACTATAACCTTGCTAGTTTATCGTCGCACTTTAACCACATTTTTTCGTTATTTTTTGACGGTTTTCATCAACTTGTTTTGTTAAAAATCCTTATACCTTTTTATTATTATCTCTTCATTCGTATTTTAATAACCTGTCAAGGGATATGTCAGATAGAGCAGTGGTTCTTAACCTGGGTTCGATCGAACCCCAGGGGTTCGGTGAGTCGGTCTCCCGGGTTCGGTGGAGG
>JAUJYV010001586.1:0-16767 GCA_033995625.1 Ophyiulus pilosus
TTAAGCGAGTCATTTTTAAAAAAATTATATTGCTCGTTATGCGAATCACTCGTTATGCGAGGTGCTCGTTAAGCGAGATTCCACTGTATAAGATAATTCAACCTGGATAAAATTAGCTTGGCGACGTTTGATCAGAGTAAAATCGTTCAATCAGAGACCAAGTTACCCAGTACCCAGGTAGCTGAAAACCCGAGTAATTTGGATTCCCTAATAGTGCTAAGTTTGGCTATACATCGAATGGGTACTTTGTAGCTCACTTGGAACAGTGTGATTGCCATAAGGGAAGACACTTCTGGAGTTTTTTATTTTGAAAATTGGGGCATGGCGCGACACGAGTACCGTTAGCTAAGCCAATTATATCCGTACTTGGAATAAGCTGTGCTGAAGGAGACACCACAATCATTAGTCGTAGTCATGCGTGTCTAGGATGCCTCCAGAAAAATGTGCACTCTAATGGGAAGAAAACCTTAAAAGTTGTAATGGATGCGACGATTGTAGAAGAGCGGTATATATTTTCTGCCGCAGTAAGGTTTTAAATCCCGAGATTTTCGGATAAAAATAATGCAGGGAATGTTTCGCATTTTTATGCAAGATACGATGAAGGTATTTAGCTGGCCCATTAACTTTATTTTGAACACGTTATTGGAGGGTAGGTCAAATAGCAACGATACACCCACTCTTTCGGAACGATGGATTGTTATTACGGCGATACCCATTGTTATAGGAAGAACTTTTCAACTTTTAATGATTTATTAAAATTGAAATAATTGACTGCTTTGTCATACACTAGGTATCGGCGTCTTGTGTTGCAAGAAAGGAGCACATTTGGCTGTATTGCGTTTCATTGAGAATCTCATAGTCTAAGTTTAAATACTTCCTCGTTGTTGTTATTTTAAATGAAACACTATTGCATTGTTTCACGTGGGTTGAATGGGAGGAAGAAATTAGTAGTGGCCTCGAATCGCTTAAAAGAAAACTCTTTGTCCTTCTCCTCGAGTGCTGATGAATAATAAAGGCACTCGATCAGAAGTGTAAAGTATCCGTTATCAGTATCCACCCGGATTTCATATTACGTTGGTCAGTGGCACAAGTTCTCAAGTATGCAATGAGTAATATTTAGCTATAGCTAAATATGTTAAAACGTGTGGGAAAATCCGCGCGACTAGAACGCCCAGACTAGTTGCTCATGCTTTGGGTGAAATTGTGTAATTGCAGATTTGGCACACGCCTTCACGCCTGTTTAATTCATAATCATTATGTTCCAGACATCTGTCACACTTTTTCATTCAGACCTCCGTCGTAAAAAAGAAATAAATCATGAGTCGACTAGACCTAATTTTCGAGTTGGAATATAGGGGGGTCAATTCGATTTGAAATTATTTACAAAAAAAACATCTCGACCAGATGAGAAATTCGACGGAAATTCGGAAATGTTTTGTTTAATCTGAAAGTACAAAGTCGTGCTGTGTGTAAATGTAACTCAGGCTAGCTAGTAGATAGCTAAGCATTGTTTGGGGCAGACATCTAGTTAATGATATCATTTTTAAATATTTGAACAATGTCGATTATCAGAAGTATTGTTCAGGTTTATTTTCCCTAGTAATGTGTTTCCTCCCCCTCTAATTCTCTCCCTTCCTACCCCCACTCATACGGAAATTTTCAAAAGATCGTCATTAGTATCCAAAATTTCCTGTTATTGTCCATTGTTTTAGAGCACAAATGCCGTACACGTTTCATCAGAAGTAATTTTGAAAGTTGTTTTTACAAATTTGTATCGAAATTACAAATAAATTCGATCAGCCTTTCACGTGAAGACCTATTATGACATGTACAAACACTTAAGTTTATTCATTACACGATGTTTGCCCAAAAAAGGGCAGTTTTCATCGAAATTCATTTACGATGTATACAACAAATTATGTTTCTCCCCCAACTTCTGTATTTGCTAACTCTGTCACTTTTAGGATATTAAAATAAAAAAACGATACAAATTTTTTTTATGGTGATAAACATGAACCTGCAGTTCCTTTGAATTGTAAAGCATGTTATGCAAATTATTGTACACATCCTAAAAATTAAAATAAATTGTGGATATTACTCTAAGAAAAAAAACCCAGAATCTGCTGTTTGTTAGTGGAAGTAGAACTTGCTGGTAATGATGCAATTTTTTTTTGGTGTGTGCAAAAGCTTCGTTTTTTTACATTTGCATGTAAATGTGAAGACTTGCAATAAAAACTAATTCTGAAAAGTGCGGCGAATATTTTCTTGCCATTGGCTAGCACGATTTTTTATGGCAATACTCGAGTCATATTTCTACTTAGATTGATTTTTAGAAAACTATGTAAATTAATCATGGTAGATATTACTACATACATAAAAGTGCATGATGTCGTCCATGTTTTAATACTGTAGTATACCTGAGAAGTCAATCAAAGTAGAAAGGATCAGGTAGCCACAAAAGAACGTTTTTACTGCGCTCTTTCTCTGTACATGTATGAAAATAGATGCCCTTTAACTGATAAACCATTGGCTAAAGCTCTTTATTTTATATGCCCCTTTTCAACTCAATTTCACAACTTGACATAAACGAAGCATAAAATTCTGACAGTTTACGTCTCATGAAAAGAGCTGAGATAGTCTTGTGGCTATAAACTTGCCTTGGACATCGTAAAATTAATTCAGTGAACAACTCTTTTAAAATAACTTGACAACCACTAGCTAAAAAGTCGTTCAATTATGATATTTTCATCTTGAGCTGCAGAATTTATAGCTTGTTGGGAATATCAAAGTGTGCCTTTATGTCGGCCATACTATTTATGTTGGTCATACTAACCTTTTTTATGCTGTTATAACACAATACTTATACTATTTGAGAGCAGATTTAATTATAACTTTCTACATTACAGACGATTTTGCAGTGCGCGTTGCTTTTCTAACAGCTATATAACACACAATTTACTAATGTCTTGCAATCTTTCAGGAATTGAAAACTTTGTCAGACGAATTTCGTACATCATCACAATGCTGTTGCAGTGTTGGAGAGCAAGACATAAACAGGCGCAAAAATCGCTACAAAGACATTCTTCCATGTAAGAATCTATAATCGTTTGAAATTGCTATTCATGAAATTAATTTTGATTGAAAACCAAAACAAAAATTCCAGATATGTATTATTTGCTGAAGGTTTATAGTTATCTCTATTAAAGTAAAGTTATCACAGTGCAAGTTTTTTTACTGTAATTTTAATCTTAATGTCCACGATTATTTTACAGCTTTACTTATTAACTGACTCATAAACTGATGATAATTAAAAAGTTCTAAGTTTTGCTTGTATTACGATGGTGTCTCATCACGCATTAATAATGCTTATTCCCATATGTGGTATTAGATGACAACAACCGCGTTGTACTTCCCGAAGTTCCTGGTGTTCCTGGTTCCAATTATATAAATGCCAGCTTTATCAAAGTGAGTCAGTTGTTTTGACCATAGTCCATAAATCGTCATTTTTCGATATTCGGTAAATAAATTGAAATTGTTTTGATGTTCTAGGGAGCCAGTGGCTCTCAGGCGTACATTGCCTCCCAAGCACCATTACCTCATACCGTGGACGATTTCTGGAGGATGATTTGGGAATGTGAAGTTCAAGTGATTGTTATGGCAAGCAATGAGATTGAAGGGGGAAGAGTAAGTTTTTCTGAGTTTGTGGCTTTAAGTTTTATTTTCATGTTGCAGTGTGTAATTTGTTCATTGAACCACGTTTTTAGCCAAAATGTGAAAGATACTGGCCTAATGATGGGGAAACTAAACAGTTTGGAGCTGTTTCTGTCAGCCTTGTAAGCATGAAATTTCTGTTTTTGAGTTTTTAAAACCATATCATGCAGTACCGTGTCTTTCTTTATTAACTACCAATAATAAGAATACTATCCTGCAGGTCATAATTTACTGCTCATTTGTTTTTTATTAGGTACAACAAAGAGTTATTACTCCAGACTACAATGGTCGGCAATTGAAAGCTGTGAATGGCGATGTTACGAGAAGAATTCATCACTTCCACTACCACACATGGCCAGATCATGGTGTGCCAGTTTCGGTGAATGCTATAATTGACATGGTCACCATTATGCGTTCTTTTCAAGGCACTGAAACACTACCTGTGCTTGTTCATTGTAGGTATGTTTTCTTTAGAATTTGTCAGACTTTTTAACAGCTGTTGTGATTTCAATTTTTCTTCAACTATTCAATTTTCAAGTAATAATTCATTGGGAAAACAAATAACGATATTATTGTAATATACTTTGTAACTTTCAAAGTACCCACAGAAACAAACATTAATTTTAACATTGACTAACTTCAATTAGCAATTAATAAAATTCTAATATTTTGCTCTATGTTTAGATACTTCTTAGCAAATAACAAAGTTATTGGTTGATTAGAAATATGTTTGCCATTGAGCAGAGCTAACATACATTTATCTTTTTAGTGCTGGATGTGGAAGGACTGGAACTGTTTGTGCAATAGACTATGTATGTGGCTTACTCAGAACAGGGGTAGGAAAGCATTTTTGTATCCTGAAGTTACAATTCCTACTTTTGACAAGTTTTATCAATGCGTCTTATACCAAAAAAAAAATTGCAATTCCCAATTTGTAGAAACTCAGCGAAGATTTTAGCATCAAGCAGCTTGTTTTAGATATGCGGCGACAAAGGATAGCAATGGTACAAACTAGGGACCAGTATATTCTTGTCCATAGGGCAGTCCGTGAACTCTTCACCGAACATCTCAAAGTAATAGACAGCCATCCCTATGAAAATATAGATTTTGCTGGGAGGCCAAAAGCATTTCAGGTAATGGACTTCTTGGTTAATTATTCATGATGGGTGTTTTTCTTAATTATTTTTAAAATTATGTGTTGATTTTGACTTGTCGTGGCATGATGATTTTGCAGTATTGAATGTGTGGTCGGCTCGTATAATTGGATATGTGACGCTCGCTAATAATGAATGGTTGTTTTCATTTTTAGGAAGAACCTGACTATGAAAATATATCGGCAAGCATTTCTTCTCAGAAACAAGGTAAGCTTACTGTTCAAAGTATTCCAAGCTTAATTTTCTGTGTTGGTGTGTTTTGGTACAGGCATTGCTTATCTGTATTTGGTTATATGGGTTTAACGTAAATAATATGGAACCGTAGCTGCAATATATCGTTTTAAACTATGTATTTTATTTGAAATTGCGCGTTTTTGTAGTATAGAATTTAGTGAAATTATCATGTAGAACTATTAAATTTGGACATATACACTTTTCATTAGTATATATTGATGAAAACAAAATCGTTCGCTATATATTAAATCATCTACTGTGGTGGGTCAATTTACAAAAATTGAAATAGCGTTTATTGGACAAATTTAAATTAACTACTTTTCAGTAATTCCATCACGAAGTCGTTTCTAACTTGCTTTTATGTGAGGATTTTGTACCTGATAATCTATGATTATGATAGCAAAGTCTAAAGCAACCTAATTGCGTTTTTTTTTACTTGTAACATTTTAATATTGACATTCTAATTGTGTTTTATAAAATTCGTTTTTGAAAACGCTTTTTAGGTACTTCTTGCGAGTGCAAGGATTCACAATCTCAAAACTCTTGCCATTCGGAAAATCAGGGTCAAAATAATGCGCCAAGCGTTGAAAATGTGATAAATAATGACAAATCGAATTCTCGTGAAAAACTGACTGTAACAGATAATGCCCCACCGTTGCCTGTTAAAACGAAAATCCGAAGTGCAAGGATTGAAGGCGAAACTTCTGAAAAGGGATTGGGCTCGTCCCGTGAAGCTAGTCCAAACACTCCTCATCGAAGTAGAGACCATTCCCCCGTTCTGCCTAGAAAGTCTAAAATGGAATACGTAAATGACTGGTGTGAAGGATTGACTGTTTCCAAGCAGGACGAGCTGCGCTCGCAAAACGAACTTTTTAGAAACTCTGACCCGAAAATGATGTCTTTGTCCACTAGCTCCATTACCCCCAACCAGTCTGCTTCGCCGTCTCCAAGCTCAAAGCGGTCAAAGACACCAGAGCATAATCGCAAAGTTGCAGTGGACAGACCCAAGATAAGTAATCTCGTTCGAAAACCAAGCATAGCTAAGCTAAGGGCTTTGTTTGAAAGTGACGGAAATACAGATAGCAGCAGCCCACCATCCCCAGAAAGCTGGGCTGCCGAGTCAACCGGTTCAAAGTATAAGCGGGAACGTGCAGGAAGTGAATCTTCTGCATTGGGGCATAAGGCCTTCAAAGAGAACGACCCAAATCTTTCTCCAACTCCTGGCAAAAGGAAAAACAGGTTTCGAAGCAAAAGGATACTCATAGATCGCGGTGAATACGAGGCGCTGCTGGTACGCTACGAGGATGCGGCATACAGAATCTTCAAAGAAAATAGGCAAAGCGGCACTGGTGAATTGGGAAGTCAGTTGTCAATAATACCTCATCCCAGCCCTAGTCTCTCAGCTCGTTCTTCTAGCTCTACAAAAAATTGCGAGGAAATTCCCGTTAACAGTTCTCCGAATGCAGACACGTTTGCCGAAATTCAGCTTCGCAGAAGTGGCTCAAATTCCCATTCACCCTCTCCCGCACCGCTGGACACTTCTACATCAACCAGTGAAAGCGTTGCTCAACACGCTAAGGAGTTAGTTGGCAGACTCGTGGGTTCAAGGCGAAACTCTTTTGCCGAGAAACGAAATAGCACTTGGTACGACGACGAAGCGACGGTCGAATCCCTGGAAACAGATAAACCCGGTAAACTCTCGCCTCTTCCCAATAGCCAAAGCCCGAACAGGATGGCTTTGCTGTTCGGTAGTAGTCTAGAAAAGAAAGTGAAACCCAGTGAAAACAAGAAGCCGGGGAATATTGTAAAAAGGAGCTTTTCTATGAAAGTGGGTTTTCCAAGTCCACTGATTAGGAGAAAGCGTAATGGAAGTAATAACGTAGCAGCATATTTGGCCGTTGAAGACAGTGCCAAAGGCGAGCCACAAGTACTAAGTCCCAATACTGCTGATAATAAACCTATAATTGCACCTGGGTCAAAAAAAGTGAGTCGTCGACCACACGGATATGTGAACGTGAAGCCAGTGCAAAATCCAACGTTTTGTAAATTAATCGGTGATCCAGTAGAGCTAACAAAATTTAAGATTCAGGACGATAATGGAGAAGTGCACGAATTTGTTGTCGAGGATGCCACCCGCATTCGAACTCCCTCACCTTTTTTGTCGAAAAGAAGTCCTTGTGCTAGTCCATTGCTTCGCCGAAGCCGAGAAGCTAGTCCAATCAGCTCTTCTGAACGTGCCCTTTCAAAGGAAAGCTCTAGAGGGCAGTATGGCAGGATTCAAACTCCTCCTCGACAGTGCTTAGCGGTAGAAAGAAGCGGTGATCATTCTAACGGCAAACTTTTAAACGGCGAAGAAACACTGCATGCTGCAAGGCTCAAGGCAGAAGAAATGATTCGGTTAGCCAAACAGCGCAAAGACATTGACAGAGGCGATCTTCATAATCCAACCGTAGCGCATTCGGATAGATATGTACCTGAAGACGTGAAAGTTAAGGAGAAAGAGCTCCCATCCTTGCAACCAAAACTTCACAGTTCGCCACAAGCTGATGGCAAACACCGGCGGAAAGTCACAGATCACGACTTGCCCATTTTAAAAGATGGTTTCTACGGTGCAGATATGGATGAATATTGCCAGAAAATCATTCACGACTGTCAAGAATACCTTGTTAATCACCAGCAATACAGCAATTTGACTCCGGAGGCTCAGAGCGACCTCCGTTGGATCGAAGAAACGCTACAGCAGAACCCTCAAAAAGCCATCGCATATTCCGAATCTGCGGTATCCAATCCGGATTACGAACGGCTGTGGTTTAGCCGCAGCGGTCAAACGGCATTGCCCGCTGCCAGCACTAGAACGAAACTGGACGTTGGAAACACTTCGGTCGAAGAAGTGACGTTTGTCTTCCCATCCCACGAGGACGATGGTGACTCGCCACGCAGCTCTGCCACCGGACTTTCTCAGAAGGACGAGGATGAATTGCTTAAGTGTTTTCCTGCAGATTACCAGATTGGAATGGATAACAAGGGCTACACGAAATTCGGTTTGCCGAACGATGCGCCGCAGCCTACCACGCGTGCCCCCAAAGACATTAAGTTTAGCAATACGGTGAGGGAGTTAAAGCATCTCATTGACGAATTGGAGGTGGACGTACCGTCAAAGCCACGTAAACCTCAGCCTGCACCGAGGACAATACTGCCGACAACAGCAAAGGGCAGTCCTACACTGCTCAGGCACGGTGAGCACAAGCTTCAGTGTTCGGAAAACAGGAGGTGTCACGTGCCTCCTCAAAATTACGAGTACGGCGTCGTCAACCCTGAAGTATCTATGCGGGCAGAACCATCAAATTTCGAATTTACTCGGCGAGGGAAACTGGAGCACGTGACGCCCTTACAGTCAGCACCGTGTACGCAAAGCGCCAAGGAAGAGGAGAAAAGCGGCCATGAGTACGAAGAGATTTATTTCAAAGACGGTGCCTCGGAAAGGCCGCAGCAGCGTGCATACGACAGGCTGTGGACGGACGGGAGGCCAGGGGAGTACATGCAACTGGATTCTCGTGCAGACAACGGGAAGTTGAACAGCACGATGCAGGAGAAGTTGCATTCGAAAGGAGACAACTGCTCCCCCAAAGAGGCGTCTGGCAATCTTTATGGGCAGGTGCACAAGCCAAGGAGGAAAAAACAACAAGGCACCTCCCATTCTGGCGTCAGGGCAATCGAGGGCGACAATCATTGGCGGCAGGAAGCTGTGGAAAATGATTACGAGTTGCTAGCAGTTCCTCCAGATTGGAAAGGCTACAGCAACGAGTCTTCCAAACCAGTAGCCCCACCTCGGCTACGCCGCAACCCATCGTCTTCCGCAGTCAAGCCACAGCAGGAGTTTAGAAGGACCACCAAAGACAGCACCAGGGATCCCGGGAGCAAAATGAACGAAAACTCAGGTGCGATTTGCTTTCATTTCTAGGTTGTTTTTGCATGTTTTTACCGTTATCTTTTTCCTTTTTCATTTTTATGTTTGTCCCCGAGTTTTGAAAAATGATTGATATAAGAAATGTCATTATAGTAGAGCACCTCTTATCGACGACTCTCCGGCAGTTAAAAATGGGTGCGAAAAAATGAGACTATTTGCAGAAGGCATGGCATATAAACACACCTGCTCATACAACAGAAATTGCATAGATTACACTTCTGTAGTACATTGAGCAACAACATTGGACACATTTTTTTCAGAAATTATTTTAGAATTTAAGGATCAATTGTGTAAATATGTTAATTACTAATCAGTAGTGTATACATAATAGATTAAACATGTTTTAAGTGTATTTTATTAATAATAACAATTTTTTATATGAACTCCGGATTAACCGGCTCTTTCTTAACCTCCCTACCGTAATTGCGGTTAGTTTGTGTATCATATTCGCAAGCTAGCCATGACCAGCTTGCGGATATGATACACAGACTAACCGTTCAGTAGGCATATTGACTAGTCCGGATGTTTTCCATTTCCCCCCGTTTTCCTGAAAATTCGCATTACGAGCTTTCCTAGTTTCGTTTTTGTAAGTTAATGTTTTATTTTTAGATTTTATACGTAGTAGTATCACTAATTTCATCTGGGAAATGAGATTTCTTTCTCGTATAGAACCAATACGTTTACAAGTAAAGTGTTTAGTCCTTTTAAATAAAAATAATTTGATTTGTAATACGTGTTGATTAATATACAGTGGAACCTCGAATATCTGAGGTAGTGTGGACCGAGCCTATCTTACATTACCAACAATTCGTTTTAATTTTTATTAAAAATAAATTATACTAATATTTCACCACTATTTTATCAGTTTATACATTTAATGTTACATAAATCATAAGTCTAATAACCTCTAATAGCTGTAATAAATAAGCTGCATTATATATAACTCGAATAATACACAGTATCTTGATCAGTTTTATTTTGGTTTTTTTGGCTAAATGTCTCTTCGTTTGTATTCGTGCATTAATTATGAAATTTTCACTTAAATGTTGTCTTCGTTGGATAATCATTAATTTACCACTGCTATTTTACTCTTAGGTCAACTGGATGATCTTAGTCAGTTACCAAGATGCAAGGTAACTATCAACATTCTAATAGCTCAATTTTATAGTTAGATGCTAGTGCATATTCGCTGGTTTGGATCGCTTGTGTCTGTGTTATGTGGTTCACTAGGGGCGATTGAAAAATATTAGCACGGGCATTATTAAGCACGCTTTTAATTTAATTTATGGGGGACACTCAGTGCTATTATTAAGGCTGAATGCTGCTGCATCATGTCCAGTACGATTTGACAGCTTGCCTAAGAAACATGTGAAAATGCTTGTTGGAGAGATTAATTTACTCGTAATTTTAATATTCAAGTGGGAGGCAGAGTTTGATGATGACGATGATGACGTCCCACCTGTACCTGCTAAAACAAGAGATGCATACCGTCTTCCTAAAGGTCAGTTTTGTACTGTATTGCTTTATTGCAACTTTATTGCAACTAAAGTTAACTATGACGTTCTGTATGTTCTCAATGGCATTCTTGTGACGGTAACGGTATCCGGACAAAAGCCCAAATGACATTTGGTCGGATCGCTGATGTCGGGAGTCCTGTAATAGTCCAGTGTAATTCCTTGGGCTGACCCTTGTCTATCAGTCGCTCTACCTTAAACCACTTGAGCCTTTATAGGGCCCGAATAAAGCCCAATCTTCCAAAAGTCCGGGAACCAGTATTAATTTCACAGAATGCAGGCCATTTAATAATAACTTAAGTTTAGTTTTGCGTATGTTGAAAAGTGTTACTGCAATATTTCCACATCTCATTAAAAATTTGATTTCTTGATATTTTTTTCAGCTGGAGGTCATAACCAGTGTTCTAGCCCAAACACTGAAAACTCAAACTCTGGGACTAACACCTTCACCAAAGCATTAAACAGTTTTCCACACAATTTATTTTCAAAATTTTCACGTAAGACTGAAAAGGACTCAGATTCCTCAAGCATTGGATCAGGTAAAAAAAATTGTTTTAGTTTACACTCCAGGTACTTTATTTTATTAAAACTGAAGAGGCATATAATAGTATTTTGTTCCGATTAACATAAAATTTGCATAGATATGCTTCTCTTACCTGTTCGATCTCAGCTAATATTTGTTTGGCAATAAGTATTTACCGAACTTGTCAAAACATTTTTTCATCCTAGGTGTAGGGACACCTCCATTGACTCGCAAGATGTCTCAGAAGTCACAATCAGAATTAGGTAAGTTGTTTACTCGGTACATTTTTCATGGATGCAATAATGTGAAATCTCTTCAAGGAACTATCATTGCTAAGCTTTGTTTTAATTCTGATAACATCTGTATGATTGTAGTGGTTCTCCCCTATATTGATAAACGTTTTATTTTACAGGGTTTCCTCATCGTTTGGAACAGAAGCCAAAAGGGCCACGTGATCCACCAGCAACATGGAAAGTTACTGCTTAATGTACTTCGGAGGTAAGTGTAAAAGATTCTCTTCTATTTTCCTGCTCCTCAATCCCCAATAATTCATTATTGGATGAGGTCTTTAGAGATGGCAAATAATGCTCCGTAAAAACGCAATGTTCCTGCAACATCTCTCTTTACACTATCAGCTAAAGTAAAACTTCATTTTTTTCAGGTGAAAGTTTGAAATGATGAGAAGAATTTCCTATTTTTCTTCTATGAAACATGGCCAACAGTTTGTTTGGATGTTAAAGCTTTCATAAACAAGTCCTGAAAGCAGTTGCTTAGGTGATTCTCAGAAAATAGGACTATTTTACTGTAAATAACAAATTTATGTGAACACATTTTTCTCAATATTCCTCAAACTAAAATAAATTGTAGAGCTAAATATGACAAAATGGAAATCAGTTCCAAGATACAGTATTTACAAAAATTGGCTGAATTGTCATAATACATAGGTTTGTTTTTTATCAAATTATTTTTATCTATGGGTTCACCATCTTTCAGTGGCATTAATTAAACACCTTCAAATACGTCCTTTTAAATCCGGTATGTTTCCAATGCGAGGGGGGCTTAAAAAGTCAATGGCCTGCCATAAATACAAACAACATGTTGTACAGACAGTACAGGCCATGTAGTTTTGAAACATCTTTGGCACTAGAGTTCCTAGATGTAAAATCCCAAATTTTCAGTTTTATTGAATGAAACCTTTCAGGAAACATCACAGCATTAAACATGTAAGTGATGAAATTTATCATATTATCGATTGATTATAATTATAATTCACACAAATTAAAACAATAATAAAAACCCAACTTGAATTTTCTGATTACAGAGCATTATATCCTCACATTCACATGATCTGGATTTTATTTTTTTCTACATTTTTCCTAACATATTTTTAATGAATTATTGCAGTAATATGCAAATGCTAACTTTTTAATTACACAAATTTTACATGATGTTCTTTCATAAACTAAAAATTCGATCTTCGTTTTAGAAGAGATACCATATTGTATGTATATGGTTGCATGCGTTTAAAGTTAACCATGCATTTTAACCAAATAAAGCAAATATTATAATTTTCCCAAAATTTTAAGCATAGCATTGCAATATGCATTTTATTCTTAGATTGATTGGCATATTATTCTTTACTAGTTTCTCCTTTAATAAGTGTCATGCCTACTTTTCTGAGAATATACCGTTTAACTGTAGAATGGCCTATTGGAGGAGTTTGCATATATTTGACTACTAAAAGTCCGCTAGTTCGTGTTAAATGGAGACCATTTTGTATGCAATACTTTAACTTTGAAGATATTGTTTTATATTTTTTTCGTGAAACATCTGTAAATGTGGTCCAATAGAGCAGAGATGTGATATAAATACGTGTATATACTATATACAAGTGTGTGTGTATGTGTGTGTATATATATATTTCAAACTTCTGTTAACCCCTCATCCTTTGTTATCCTCACCTAAGGTACTACTCGTGTATATTTGTATTTGAACCACGGACTTTGAAAAAGGAATGAGGCACCTCAAAGTTGTTTTTGGGATAACTAAATTGTATCTTTATTTTTAGCTATTCATTGTAAATTAAACAAATTCTTCCATAAATGGATTAATAAATTATGTTACATTTGCTAAATTGGGTTGAATGTACTTAGCATATTCGTAAGCTTACTGAATTTTAGGATCAAGTGAAGTAGAAATGTGACAATTTATGTGAAATACATATCACTCTTTTGTTACAGGTGAATTTCGTCCTCCTTTTCTATTTCTCTTGAATTTCGCCACGGCTAGGACGCTCGCCCTTTTTGCAAAGAACGGCAGAGGAGTCGGACCATAAATGGATCTCCACTCGGCTTCGATTCTGGAGTAAATTCCTCCAGCACACGAATGTAATTGTTGATTATGATGATGAAGCTGAAAACGCGAATTTTGAGCACAAATTTGAAATGCAAAATTTTCTGAAAAAACTTGTGATTTTACAGATTAACTTATGAATAAATTTGTCTTCCACAGATCCCATCTGTGCCAAAATTCTACAATCTTATTTGATTGTCAAATTTTATGCAAATATGAGATCTGTTGCAGACGGGTGAAATATGCAGTGAATAATGCTACAGAGGTTCATTACCAGAGGTGGTTTCAAGGGTTCTTTGCATGACGGTTTCACATCCGAAACTTCCCGAACGTGTTCGGAGGTGGACGTTTGTGAAATTCGGTTAATTATTTCTTGAAATCTCTGTTGTTCGTGTTCTCTCAGAATGTCGTGGTTGTGACGTCTGGAACGAGCCATATCCCACACGACAACAGGAACAGATCTGTAAACAAATGTTTCATACTATTTTTTTTCTGTTTTTCCCCACTGAAGGTTCGTCGACAAAATTGTAGGGTAATGAATTGAATTGAATATGCCCACGTTTTTTTTGCATCCCTTTTTGACTTTTGTTTAGCTGCTAAATCTGATGTGCATGTTTCCAGGCCGATTTCCAAATCGTCATCGGAGTCTTTTCCTCCCGACGTTTGACTCGATTCGGTACTTTCGTCGCCCGAGTCACTTCCTGCCGAGGTCATGGGGTCACCCGATGCTGCGCTCGTTTCTTCCTCTTGGGGACTCTGGTCAGTCGGCTCATTTTGGATGTTGACCGTACCTGGTGTTTCCTCGTTTTCGCAGAATCCCGAATCCTTAGGACACTCTTCTGACATTATTTCTGAGCTGCTAATCATAATTATTTTAACGGCCATTTCAGGGAGTGTTAATTCCACCCCCAAAGAAAATATCATGTTTTATTTTTTGTTTTTTTAAATAAGAGCACATTGACAAAATTGCATATATAAAAAAAATTTCAAGCAATACATAAAATTAGTTTCATTAAAATTTCCACAAAATCCATTAAATTTTAATCACCAGTTAACGCCTGATTGTATTGACCACATACTGGGCATTTTATATTATTTTCATTATCATCCACTGATAACAATTAAGTTAGCGTTTGATTAATGTAAAAATTATGCAATTGAAGATGATTAACTCGCCATTCTGCTTCTATCTTGTGACATATCAGCTCCCTGTGTTGCATCAAATCCTGATAAACGCCTCGAAGCAGCGGATCCTTCGGATTGATAACGTGTTCCCTCATTTTGCACCCCTGCAATATTCGAATCAAGGAGTTTTTTTTAATGCAGTTTTAATTTCCCAACAATTATTTCGTTATAAACTTTCCAGTAAAAATGCAAATGATAATCTTTCCTTGTTGAGTTTTTCCCAGGGATCGAATCTGCAAGCAGGCTTCATACAGCAAGGGTAAAGACCAATCGGCATGGTGGTGTTTCTGTCCGAATCGTGTGGATACTGTGCCGCGTCTGGATGGTAAGGGCACTGGGCTATCTGGCTGCACACGATCGTCTCCTTACACTTTTCGCACTCCAAAAAGTGGATTTGTCCCCAAAGGATCCAGTAGACTCTTCTCCAGGAACGACATTGGAAGTAGATGCTCTGAAGGTATTTGTTAATGTTCCAGTTTTCATCCCTGTGAGAAAAACATTTAACTATAGTTTGCTTCTTTTATGATTATTGAAATTAAGAAGGCATCCTTAGATTTCTAATTTCTCTAGTCAAGCGTTTGTTACATTTCTCCTAAACGTTTTCTGTAAATGCTTTTCGCAAAGCATATTTACTCGAAAGTTTTCTCAGAAAGTTTCCAAAATTTTTCAAATATTTATTCGATTATTATGTTACTAATATACATATGTTCCTCTATTTTTTATGTTTTTTGTTTTCAATTTTATTCCACTTACAGTATTTTTTTTCAGTACGCTTTTTTTACCATATTTTGCCATCAACGTTTTGCCCCATTATTTTTCTAAATTTATTCCCAAATTTTATGAAAATCATTTCTGAAGATTTTGTTTCCAGAATAATTACTTTCCGTACTAACCTGACATGGTGAGGCACTAAAATACCATATTTTCCTATGGAAAAATGTCCCGTGTTGCACTTTATCTTGAAAGCCGTTTGTGGAGTCAAGATCTTTTGACAGATTTTGCATGAGAATATTTCCTCGGCACTTTCGGGACATCCCAGCTCGGGATTGGTCCCCTGTTGCATCAATCTCTCGATTAGATAACGGAAGATTTTGCTGAAATTTTGCCAATGACAAACTTGACAAATCTCGAATATCTTCAATATGGTAGCAGTTAAGAAAACACTGATAACACAGTTAAATAAGAGGCAATGTATGATAATTTTAGTAGTATCCTCTATTTTAGGGCATCATAAAATTAGTGCAAAAGGTGCATTTGCCACATTTAATTAAGTTCCAAATGACATTTTGGTTTCTAGTAAGTTTGCAACCATGCATAGCACGGATGCATGGCAGGAAAACTTGCTGAAAATTAATTTGTATTGCATTTAACGTCATATTCAATATATAAAATAGACTTTATCACATACCCAACATCAATTTTGTATAACATATATGCCATACACCGTGAATTGGCCCGGCCCCCGAATAATTACAATGGGCTTTCCTGCCATGCAATCGTGCTATGCAAGATTGCTACATACGAGAAATGTCGCAAATGCACCCATTATACTAATGTTATAGCGTCCTATAACATAATAATTATATTTTGTCCTACCTTTATTGATATTAATGTTTTAAAATCTCACTGCACTGTGTAATCAGATTTTTTCTTAGCTTCCACCATATTGCATTTGTTGGAGAGGCCCAAATATTTTCACCATCTTGTATATTGTTTGTATAAATGTCATTGTCACCTTTTAATCCTGTCCTTCTTATCTTTCAACGCATCCGCATCGTTATGATGGAACTGCTGGGCAATTTTCCTAACTGAATTTTCGCTAAGATTTGAAACTGCGTTGCCATGGTGACCGACTATTTTCTCTAAATTTCTCTGGCAGAACTGAACGCAGTCTTCAACTTGGCTTTCCCATTTTTCTTTCTCCGCTTTGGAAAGCACGTCCAGAACGGAAGAAACGTCTGAAAAAGAGGTAAAAAATCTGTATTTTATAACTGAAGTCATTTTACAGTAAATTCTGCGTAAACAGGGCTAGAACTCTAGTTGTGAGGCTTAATACAGTGGTACCTCGAGATACGAGTGCCCTGACATACGAGATATTTGAGATACGAGCCGTCGAGCGAGCGAAAT
>JAUJYV010001587.1:0-16749 GCA_033995625.1 Ophyiulus pilosus
TTATAGAGAATATCTACAATATTTAACTAATCAGATATAGTGCGATTTCTAGTTAAAGCGGTATGATTTGAAAACATTTTTATATCGCAATGTATTTGAAATAGAGACATTTTATTCCAGGATAAATTCGTGTTAATTGGAAGTATACTTTCAATTTTTAAACAAGTCAAACCAGTTCTTTAAATTTCATTATAGTAGTTTACATGAACTGATTTCACTTGTTTGAAAATTCACTATACAATACACCGCCTTTAAAAGATGTACACGTAATGCAATGATTATCAAAATGTCTTCTAGCTTCCACTTATCCAAATTCGACTTCATTTAATCTCAAAGTCAAAAGTTGTGTTAAATCAAAGTTTCCCCCCCAAAACATTCTATTTATTTTTGTGTATTTGTTAGGATCATGCAATATTTGTTAGCGAGTCTATTTTATTCACGTATATAAAGAGACATCTAATTTATATCTTTTGAATTATGCATTGTCGTTGACAGATTTCCGCATAAGCAATTTTTATGACTATATGAAATGTACAGTTTTAATAATTTCCAGTAAGACAAAATAAGTTATATATTTTCAGGTTAAGGCATCGCCAGTTGTCTAGTTTATCCCTAATGATACTGACATAAAGGATACATACACCATTTTATATAAGACTATTTCAAATCAACATTAATTCACCAGGGAAATTTTCTGTAATACATCGTTTCATTACACTATATCTTTAGGGGATTTTCCTGGAATATTTTGTTGTTTGGATGCACGGGTATCTCGCAGTTGAAATGAAAGTTATGTTTGAAAGATCTTTTCTCAAATTTAAAAACGTATTTCTTTCTTTACTTTTATTTATCGACTAAATAGCCGACGGATGGTTAGTAAAATAAGAAAATTCATTATGTCGATATAAAAGCGCAATTATGAGTTTCAAAACAAAATTCAGTTTTTTATCTGAATGTTGCATATATATTGAAAATGCACAAGTATATCCATTTCTGCTTATGCTGAAGAAGTTTTTTACATTTTTAATTAGTCTGTACAGAATATTGAATTTTCAAAAAAAATGTCCTTGCAATACATATTTTTTCTCCAACCTCATATTGAATGGAAAATGAGATTCTCGTATAAGAAATTTGAATTGGGTGTAAACTTTGGCTGCTGCTTTAATTCGGGGAAACGTATTTATTTTAAAAATGCATGAAGCCGTATTCTATAGCATGAAATTATATGCATACGAGCTTCGATAACAAACTTCTTAATTCCAAGCATTAGCCTCATCGTACAGCACACAGTATCTGCTCAATATTAATTTTCATCACGATAGAATGTTTGCTTTACGAAACCTTAAATTAAGTTAAGACAAAGGGTAATTCGATTAAGTTGATTTCATATCAATTTGCTCCAGAATTGTTCCGAGAATACGGTCGCTCAGCCTACATTATTTTTAACATTTTTCACAACTTCTTCTAAAAATTTACTGAAACTTTTGCAGACAAACGTCCCTGGTTTACAAACTACGTAATACTCCATTTATACATGGAAACGCTGGTAGTACAAACTTTGTAAGATTACGTTCATTACTTTTCTTAACCTAAGATGACGTGCTTTAGTCAAGAAAACTAAAATATTTGGGCATACACTTGACACCCACCATCAACGTTTCCATGGTATTCGGGTGCGCGTATCAAAGTATTTAATTAAAATTGAGTTTTCAGTCAAAGTGAGTATATAATTCATAAACCGACATCTTTCGCCCTGGATTAATTAAACCGCAGGCCCACTGTGTTCGTTTCACGATATATTTGAGCTGGAGAAAAACAAGGATAGGACCCCAAGCAGGGAAAGATATTGGAAATGCATAGGTATAGTCATTTAAAAAAAATAGGCTATGACATTTTTTTATTCAGATTCAGTTACATCATGCAATACTGAGAGTGCACATTTTTGGCTGCTGTGTAATGTTTCGGATAAACTTTCCTCACAAATACATGTATTCAACTACACATTTTCATTATGCGCATGCATTATATATCATAATCCTTCTACTTTGAAATCAATTGAAGCAAGCGAAACTATGTAATTATAAAACTCCATCGTCCATCATCCATAATTGAGTCATTAATTCTGGGTCGATTTTTGGAAAGAAAAATGTTCAGGGTTTTTCGTTTGACAAATGAGTTTGATTGGATAACTGATAAAATCCAATTGGCATGTAATATTCATAAACTCACATCTCTGAATACCTGTTGTATTTTTTCAAAAGTTCAAAAATGACCACCACGAATGAAAATTATACAATGACTACATGGTGAATTTCATTCAAGGAATATATCTTGATAATCGCTAGAGGAGGCATGTGATAAAATATTGTTTATATCGTCATACATCAACAGGTTTACAGACGCTGGATGGAATTGACGAACATTATCTCAGTAATCCACTCAGGGTAACTTTTAAGACGTTGCAATTCATTTGTGTGAATTCATAAAAAAGTAAAATTATGCGAAATTCTAACCTCGAGGTTCATTCTATTTGACAATATATTGTTGGCACATTGAGGCACTTTGTTTGTAAAAGCCTACTTGTCTCATAGTTTGTCTTGTTTTAACAAGAAAATGCACTTTTGTTGTTTTAATATATAGGAAACGTAAAACCTTTAGATTGTTATGTTAAATGAGAGAGTCGCTGAAGAGAATGTAAAATCATGTGCGGAAATTAAATACTGAGTATATATATAAGGTGAACGAAATATGCAATTCTTAAATAGGGCCCTGAAGATACGCATATTAATGCAATCTTGTTGTCTCTTACTTGAAATTGTACATTTATAATTTGATTAATTTGCGCAACTACTCTTTAATCCAATGTTTATTATAATGAATACTAATTATATGCCCAAATCCTCGTAGAATTTAAAGGCGTCTTGGTGCAACCTTACACTGAGTGAACTCTCTAAATAGAATTAAGAACTTTAAAGACAGATACAAGTATAACATTGCAAATTCTATATAATAGAAAAGTAAGATGAGTTTCGCAGCCGGATTAGGGTTATTTAATTTACTATAACATTAAAGTGCACATAAGTATTTGAATTTGGGATCGAGTTTTTTCCTAGTTATGTTTTTACAAAAAAATTAATTATGCTAGATTTGTAAATAACGTGAAAACAACTTTATTAAATCTAGCTAAATTTCATTTTTTAGTTGGGTCAGCAATTCTGACGCGGGTTCAGGTTGACTGAACGATAATTTTATACACAATGTAAGGCAATAATATCATGAAACGCGTATTGTTGAAAAACCTTTGATAACAAGATGATGCTTAACTTCTAACTTCTAACTGCATTACTACTTGTACATTATATACAGACCATTGCTACTCGTACATTTATGTACCTGTTCCTTGATATATTTTCTCTTCTGTTGGTAATTAATCACACGTCTTGCAAATTTCTTGATATTTCTTTGTGCGATCCAAATGTTCTATATGCGAGGTATATCAGAAAACGGTAAGGTAAATATTGTGGATTGAATTATTTCAATAATCTACTGGCAGAAGTTGACATAGATGAATGACCCGCATTAAAGTGAAAAGAGTGTCGTTGAATAGTTCATGGACCCGGGCATGTTGAGAAGATTGTTCAAAACAAGGTCCATAGACTTGAAAATAGTCTTGGTGAGAGAAAAACAGTACCAATAAACCTTGGTCTAATTAAATTTAAGGACAGATTAATGATACAGCTCATGTGGCAATATTGACTGCGACACATAATTTACGGCGTGCATGCTGTTTACTGGATATTTGTCAAAATAAAATCTTAAACTGAGGCCTAAAGGTGTATGTGACGCACTCAATAAATCAAAAAGGAAATTGAAGACTGGCGATGCGAAGTTAGAATAGTTGAACACGACATTCAGTCAAACGATTGGGTTGATCAAACAAAATATAGCCGAAATATTGACTAGTGCTTTTTCTAATAGAAATTTCATAAGGTTTCAACATGGCTTAGCAGCAAGTTATGGCGGAAGGCAGGCCATGGGTGTTTCCGTGTAGCAAATGTAGCATGTAATAAGCCAATTCCGATAATACAAAGTTGTATGGTCTCAACGCAGCAACATGAGCATGACTGGTTTTGTTTTACGGCATTTTGTTTCAAAATTTGTTTATCATTTAGCGAGAACATCAGTCAATTGGACCGAAATGCTCCAAAGGCTCACGAGCCAAGAGGTTTTAAATTTCATCATAATTTCACCATACATAAATCTGAAGCTGACCGGTCAAAGGTTCACGGGCACTGCCTTTGATGACATTGGGGCTATGGTTATTTTAAGTGAAGCAATTGACTGAAAAGCTCATGTTATCAAAAAAAGACGGACATTTAATCCATTATTGCCAAGCTTATAAAAAGCAAAGTAACAGTATTTTAAATAGCTACATGTTCACTAAGTTTTTGTGTCGTTTTTCCCATGTCAAAGATCCCGGATTACATACGAGTCAACATGCTGACTATATCCTTTGGACACATGTCTAATAAATTATAATACATTTATTCACGCTGTGTACACGTACACTATTACGAAAAATGTCATGAGTAATTCTTTTCATGCTTTTTAACTTTTATTTATGATTAAAATAACAATCTTACAATTATTATTGTTATTTAATGTTTAGGAATATATCGTAAATTCTTTGAGGTTATGTTTTGGGAAAAGCAACTTTCAAATTTATAATAATAAAGTGGTGCAAACATTTAAAAATGATTGTGATGTCTTCGAACTCGCTTTGAATATATCATTTCAAAAAGCGCCTTAGCACTATGGCACTTTTGCCTGGTTTCACATACTATTTTAATGCTCTTTAATGCTATTAACAATTAATGATAGCTATTTTGAATTCGGCTAATGTGACTCAAATTTAATGACAAATTAAACAGTTGTTTTTTTAAATAGTATACCGCTTCCATCGCATGCTTTCCGATGTTGATCGATGCTGATGCTAATTACATTCTCGTCAAATAAAATTGTTTCGATGTCCCATTTTTCCTACACATCTATTTGTCGATGATTCATGGCCTTTGAGTGTCAATATTGAAAAGTTAAATTTCTGCGAAACGTCCATATATGGATTAAATTTACCTTCAGGTTTAAACACGAATGGGAGAATCAATGAGTGGCAATACACGTATGATATTGAATCAGCCAGACTTGCAATTACACGTCATGTCCTATGACAAGTGAAATGTATGCCAAGGTATTTTCCATTACAAATAAAGAAAGTTCATCGGAAATTTAGGACAAAAACTAGAGCCCCATTTTCAGTATCGAATTAGGTCTGCTTCTAGCTTTTAATGGATATTAAAGTGCAAATGAAATTATAATTATGAGGATGGTTAGCTATTTGAACCCGGCCCTTCATTTACGCGTGCGTAATTACACGAATTTCCATTTGAATTGTTTTTGACAATGCTAAAATTATGCAAAATGTGTTCTACGCATTACCAGTTTTATGCTGAACTTGTAGATTAAAAATATAACTGGTCATGTTCTAAAAATTATTTTTTATGACTTGATCGAATGCTTATTTTGGCACGTTTATAGCAGTTTGTTAATGTGAAATTAATGTATGCGACGATTGGACATTATACTTATTTAACGTTAAAGCTAATAGTAAAAACTTCTAAAGTATTGACTTACCAGAAGTGGCGAGTGTCATCAGTAGAAAGAACACGGATACAGTCCATAATTGAAGGCTCTTTCCTGAAGCCATTGTACAGTTGCCTGATGCCGATCGACGCTTCATAAACATGCAAATGAGATCACCTGTTGGTATGCTGCTGTTCAACAAGTTTCAGTAATCACTGATGTCTGGCTCTCTTCTCACTACCGAAGACGCACCACCACAAACTTACAAAGTTACCGCACTAACGCCAACGACGGAATGAAAGTTTGCATAAAAATCGATTAGTTCTGGATAGAGTCAAGCTCGACCTATTAACGAATCGTATAGAAAAAAAACCACAATATACCTGAGCAAATTTTACTCGTTTGGGCAGGCAAGTGTGGGAGGGGTACTATTTAAAAGAACGAAATTTTGACCAGCAACTTTGGAATAATTTGTTGGTGAGCAAGAGATGGAGAGTTTAATGTCGCATCACTACGATAGGGCAGCTTGTGTCGCGACGAATTTCGTTAATGAATGGTCTAGTCTGAAAATCCGCAACGATTTTTGTGATGTTTCCTCGTCCCGACGCAGAGGGCGATTTCACCTGTGAAGAAGCTCTGAACGAAAGGCGGCGCTTTTATATACGCCATTACGCGTACCTACGCAACAGGCCGATATACGTCAGCACAGGGCAGCTGAACAGCCAGTGGGTTTCGTATGAGGGGGCGAGATGATTAACCAAGGTCCATGCGGTTTTTTTAAATTTTCGAGTGGCCCATCGCTTTCAAATAGTAACACAAAAATTGAAAGTTTTAAAATAGGGATTCCGGAATCGTGTATACATTGATACGTGGGGGTAATTAATTATTAATTAATTAAACGTCGGGTATTGCTACGTGGGCATCATCTGTTTTGAAACGCTTAATTACCCTATCCTGCCAATACTAAAATGTAGCAGTGGACATGGGGCTAAAATAGTCACCGAAAACCATACATTTTTGTCTCATTTTGCGCAATGAAATAAACAAAATAAAGTTTTGAATAGTCTTCTCTGTGGTCAACCATCGCAATTTTATATTTACAATCAGTAAAAATCAGTACATCTTTGATGCAGACTTATCGATTTGTATGTATTCAAATCTCTTTTGGCTTGCTTTCAAACATCTTTACATATATGTGTAAAATAAAGCGAAATGTACGAGTGTTGTACGTGATGAACGTAGTAAAGATAATAACTTTTATTTATTATGTAAAATAGCGTTAACACGCTAGGGTAGACGAAATAAGAAGATTGTACTATTCTGGAGAAGGGAATGATATTTATTTATACTGTAGCACAATATAACTTGCATACACTATTTGAAAATGCAATGCGAAGGTCAGCTTTAAGCAAAGAAACTAATGAAGTTATTAATACAAACGTCTTAGTAATTTCCGGAAAAAAATAACTAATTTGGAGTTAGGAAATTTGATCAGCAACGTATTACATTTGGCTATTTTTTCCCTATACTATATAGTTTGTATCCCATTAATTACACCAGGCAATTTACTGTCAATTTGTGGCCATTTGAGATAAATAATTTACAGAACAATTGTCATCAAATTGCCTCTTATTTCAACAGGCCCAAAGGTTGAATTATTTTGTCCCTTAACCTCAACCAAATCCATCCCCACAACTTGAAATAGTCACTCTAACTGTTCCACATGGTCTAGGTTTAGGAGCAATTCTAAAACTACCTTCCATACCAAATTCATTTTTTCATCTTAGCAGCAAGCTCATATTTTCTATAAAAGACAGCTACAGGAGGGCGTTGTATTAAGGTGAATATCGATTCACGTTGAATTATAAACATTGCACCATTTAATGATTTTTCGTATCAATGCGCGAAATTCCGCGAAACCTAGGTGGGAACGAAAAAAGCTGAACCCTGAAGCTTAATTGGTTTTTAATGAATAGCTGTTTTACCTTTATTATTGGTTGAGCAGAGTTCGTGACAGCCTCCGATAATTAGTTGTATGCTAGTGTTGAGCCATTCTAATGACCGGTTGCAGGGTTACCGTTAAATTTATTCGGATATTAAACAGGGTTTAATGAGTGATGAGAAAGGAAATTGCTCATTAAAACCAGAAAGTTAATCTCGAGGTCAAATATAAATTTATTTAATCAGACAGATTTTTATACTGGGACATATTTAATATTCTCGTTATTGCAGCCTTTGGTTCCAGTTTGCCTTGTTTCAATACGGATTATTTTATCTCGTGTCTAACAATATTTCATCCAAATAGCTAAATAGGCTGGCAATCACTTATAACATGACTGCATTGCAGGGAAGCAAACCTGCATTTGAATGTCAAACAACTTTCACCTGAAAAGAACTGTGTGGTATATTTAATTTTTAATGTCAATTTTAAAGGACCTTTTATAGGTAATGAATATAATAGTATAATAGTAGTTTCTTAATTCAAATTCGGATAACCCTTTTCCCTATTCCTTAATTGTATACACCCCAAGTGCACAATATCACACACTACACATTCATCACAAATATGTACATTTTTTTAAATCACTATCAAATATAAGACAATTACAATAAAACATAATCCATAACCAATAATCTATTCTTTTGGGTTGTGCTAGCAGTACTTGTAAATTAGGTTTTGTGTCATTTTTCTAAGTTAGTTCTGGTGGTTTTTTTCGCGCATGTTTAATCAGACTATTATAAAAAAAATGACGAGGTCGAAATACTGAATGATTACAACTGGCCAACAATGCATTTGCATTTCTATTTCAACAGTATTTGGTCCCTTGTATAAGCTTTATCTGTTGTTGATCTTAAAGAAATATTAATATTGAACTATGATGTACATGTACATAGTGGCTAAACAGCCTCTTCAAAAGGTAACGACGAGAACTCTGTAGGCCAAAACAATGTCAGAATAAATTGTGTAATGTTCACTACATTTGAATGAATAGCTTCGTGGATTCAATATGCTGACAACAATGTAAATACATGCAAAGCATGACGTTGGCTAGATTTATATTAAAATTAGTGTCATCGTAGAACTCCCATTCAGACACAGTACTTTGCTTTTAGGGCATACAAGGATGTAGGGAATTCCTCCTCACAATTCCTCAAATGTTGCACAAATACATGTAGTATGTACGTGCGCGACGATCAATACATATGCAGTAGGCCTAAATCTATTTTTGGGCAGAAGCTTGGTTTTGGTAATAAATAGACTGAAGAATTGCGCTCGTATTTGAAACCAAAGGCGATCGGGAATATTTGATTTCCCACGACGAGTGTCTATTCCTCCGTTGCAGTAAACAATGAGCGGATATAGAGATTTTAGTGACATTTTCTTGTAGAAGTTTTGCTTCACATTATCCTCATAATACCAATAATCTGTTCATAAACGTATTTCATATTCCATTGCACCAATAGTGTGCATAAATTATTAATGATCATCACCACCATCATCAATGACTATCTGAAGCCGTGTTCACAATATATATTGCATAAATGACTAAGACAGTCTACACAGGGATTCTTTGAGCTTATATCTAGAAACTTCAAATGTTGATTGACACACTTGAGAAAACGAGCACAAGAAACTTAATGAATAAGTGTGTAGTAAATTTAAAATAGTTATCAGTAATCGTTTGAAGCGTCATAAATAATCTAATTTTTTAGAATATTCACTTGTTTATATAACTAAACATAACTAAAACATTATTATAATTATAAACACAAACATTGTACCACAATTTTGGTATCGTGATAATCGTATACTTTTATTTCAAAAGGCGGATTAAAACTATTGAAATCAGTCGTAAAAGATTCTTAAAATGTTTGTTTGGTGATTTTTAATGTTGGCATATTTCTGCAACACGTGGACTAAACAATAACGCCAGGGGATGAGCCTTCATCACCTACCTGGAATGTTGCCTAAGAGGGGGGGGACGACTTTCACCTCCTTTTGAGACCATTTTGAGGGGTCTTTAATGTGAGACAATCAACAATTAACACCGGACCTCAGTTTAAACTCTCATTCGAAAGCGTCGCCACTCAAGGAATATGTCCTATCCGTAAAAATTCTCACCAACCTCGACCGGGGAGCAAATCCGGCAACTTACGATCCCATTCAACCGACAAACTGCGTCGACAGATTCTTGAAATGTTGACAGTCTTATGAATACGATTATCCTCATGAACATACTCTCAGTATATTAAAATATACGTATATATTATGTTGGTATGGGCATGTTCAGACACACATTATTAACTTATTTGATGAATTGCATAATTATTCTGAGAGGGAATAACGGTGAATAAAAATGCCAAAATATGTGTATTTTAACAGTTTAGATAAATAAATTTATTTTTAATCTGCAAGAATGATTTGTAAGAGCGGGTAATTCTGAATGCTGTCATCACGCGTACTTCTGTCAAGTCGTCAATTATATTTGTGAACTCTTTTGGAGAATGCTTACATCAATAAAAAGTTTTAAAGTTGATTCATGTTTACAAATGCTGTCATAAACTCTAAAAGTGCGAGCTTTTTGAAAACGATTAGTTCGTATATTAATCAGAAATGAGATTATAGAAGAATAATAAACTTCTATAACTCATTGATAACGTTGAAGAGGCATACGCATCTCGTTATCATTACAAGGCGCATTATTAAAATACACCTACATGCCTCTCATATACTTTTTGCGACAATATCGTGTCAACAGTGTCGCCATGCAAAACGGAATATAATTAAATGTGTCATAATTAGAAACTAAAGGAAATAAGTTCCAGGATAATTCACTGCTTGATTTGTCCCTATAACATTTCACCCATAAGCACACACAAAAAAACCTATAAGCTTTAGCAAATTAAATTGCATGCCATCCTGTTCGACTTCCTACTGTTAAGTAGCATTATGCGACTTGGTACATTTATTTACGGTTTTTATATGATAACTATTGTAATTTGCATGCTTTCAAATAAACAGTAGTATTTGTTAGCTTTCATTAGCGAACACTAGATCTAATATCGATCCTTGGTAATAGAATTTTGGACAAGTCATGTCACTGTGAAAATGGACAGCTTTTAGGGATAAGTTGATTTTATTGTTAATTGTGCACTTCAACGTAAAACTCGTGTAGTGTGTTGGAGTGGCATATTGTCCAGAACACACTCAGAATTTAGAAATAGATATGGCGAACCTCACCTTCAGACAATACAGTTTGTTTTGAAAAAACGATAAGGTATTAAGTTCACTACTAAAAATTATAAATATAATTATTTTTTAAACTTTGCAAAACTTATAAGAAAAATGTATTCGAGGAAAAAGTTGTAAATGTATAATATTAGCAAATGCAGCACGTCATGTTTCCCTGACTTGACTTTTCTTACAGATTATCTTCTGCAATTTTGCTCCTGAAACTGTTCAAACTTTACTACTATATCTGTTTAGCTGCTATGTAAATATCAACTGCGTAAAGGAGCTTAATCTGTACTAATGAGAACATTCGATTAAGTTTTAGACTTTAGGAAATCCAATTCCATTATTGAAGAAGTACAGCATAGAAGTTCATAATACAAAGATATCAATCAGTATTTTATCCTCGTGACATCGATCTTTTATGAAAATTTTACATTTTAGAAGTAATTGGACAATAAGCAACTTTATTTTGTGTTTATAAAATAATTTCATTATAAAGTTCAGTGTTTGCATTGCAACACAAGCTGTGGTATTATTAATACTTTAGTACGTTTTATTGCGAGTGCTCAAGTGGCATGTGATTATAAGGTTCTTTGTCTCACAACTTTAAAGAAGAACATGAATATGTAGTCATCATTTGTTGTCTTCCATGACTTTGAATTTTTAAGATACAAGGTCAATATTTAGTACTACTCTTTGAATAATATATAAATTCGAGCATACATTGTTGTTTTGCTTATTTCAAATCATTGTATTCCTTTGCTTTTCCCTTATCTACTTTTCTGTACAAATGATTACAATTTTATTTTGAAAACAAATATGTCCATTGTTTACACAACATAGAAAGTTCGAACTGGTAGCAGATATCGCCATATGTTTCATGATGAAATTGGCGGAACTTTTGACTCCCAAACTTGATTAAATCCTTGATTAAATTGGAATCTGTGTTTTCATTTGATTATTTACCGGTTTGTGTGCATTCATCTATAAATCGGTACAACGCATAATTACTCTTAGGACGATTATGCTTAAAATAAAATGGGATGTGCACTTGATGAACCACAAATTATTTATAGTTCATTTAACAAATTGTATTTTTGCTAGCATATTACTTCCTATATTGCAATTACGCATTTTATTGATATAACATCTTGGAATCCAAATACTCCCAACGTCAAGTATCTTTCAATGTTTCATGCATATATGATATACTTTTCCTAAGCTGCGGATATGCGCCATTACTTAATAAATAGACACGTGGAAGTACTCCTTGCGTGGGTTCTTAGACTAATAGTTGCGTGGGTGTAAAACGTCCCATCGTCTTTATTAAACTAAGAACGCGTTAACTGTATACTTAAAGTATTTCTGCTTCTTCTTGTGCCATTGATAATAGTCTTTAAGTTTTCTTAAGGTTCTCTTTATTCTGAATTCTGCAATTGTTGTACATGTAGACAAACAAATGGAAAACGAAATCCTACCAATATATGACCTTTAAAATACTCACACAGAATGTACATTTATCATACATGTACGGTCACATGAGTCGGTGAGACAAAGCAATATAATACTTAGTTTTAAAAATGAATACACGACATTTGTATTTGTAAAATTAATTAGAACATTACATTCCCCCATTAGATTAAATTCCCCTTATTATTAACGGTTTATTATTAGCAGCAAGCTGAAACCTGACCGCCAGGTCCATAGAGACATTTTCAACTTAAATCGTCTAAAATTTCGTTGATAAGCTATTAGTAAAGGTCCTTGATAGAGTGCGTAGGCGTCATCAAAAGCAGCGACAACGTCAGCAACGGTATTAAGTTAATGCAGTTCAATAATTTCATAAATGTACTCATGTACTTAAATCAGTTATTGATGATTGTATCGACATATTAATGATCAAGTGATTACCCTGCTATTTACTGTACGTGAATATGGCTGTACTTAGGTCATGTATTTTATTCTCAGATAGCCCAAATTATATGGAATATATTTAATGGCTTCAACACTGACAAATGAGAAAAGCAATGCATTTTTAGTACTTAAGAAGCTTTGAGAGTATCTGCCTTAAGGGACATATTTTGTGCACTTTTATAGAATTTGCAATAAACAAACTTGCATGTAAATGATCGTCTGTTTTGCCGCTACATGTGTGCATTTGGTATGCGTTTCCAATCGCATTTTTCTCCCACACTAAACATCGATGCGACTAAAATTGCAAACAAACCTAAAACCAAAATTCCCTGTACAAAAAAACCAAAAAAAACACGCTGAATGCTATAATGCGTTTTTCGCTATTCTAAAGCAAACAAGTCATACATGTATAAGTACAAATCCTGAATTTTGATTATCTATATGCGCATTTTATTTCTACGTTCATGGTATAATATGTTTGCCTTCACTGAATTTGAATTCCTATGCGACTATTCCAGGGTTGCTGTTATGGATTACTTTCAACAAAATAGGATATCTTATTCGACTTTCATAAATTGACATGTAAAAACGGAAAACAGGCATATATAGTATTCTTGATTTAATTGGAATTGGAATTCTGTAGGATTTTGGTACAGGTTAATGGACGGTTACATTTATTGTACATATACTATAACATCCAAGTGTGACCTTATGAAATTGTTATTGTTTTGGTGGGAAGTACAAATCGTATCACTTAATGAAGGAATAATACTATGTCGTAAGGCGTCATTTTATTTACTATAACAAAAAAGGATGCTGTAGTTCAATCAGATAAATAACGTATGTACTTGTTTATGAATTGCAACTCTAATTTGGTAAATTAATTGCATTTATTGAGCTACCGCTGCACCTAATGCAGTTGCCTATGGGACCCCGAATGATTTGCATAAATTGGAATAGTAGTTGAAATGCACTCAACTGTATGTAATCGTAGATGTTACAGGATCAAAGTCAACATTCTCTTACTATAAATGTATTTGATGTATCCCTTGGCAATTTGATTTATTAGTGTTGTTTACGTTCATAATAATCCAGAAAAAAAACATGTTTATTTGATAACTATAGTAGTTTTAATTAGTGTATAATATATTTTTCGTTAATGCCCAAGATAATTAATGCAAAAAAAGTTCGATAGAAATATTTTGTTTCTTCATATGTATATTCGATATAATTAGAAAATGTGGAAAAAACTTATTTTTTCAGAATAAGCAATTAATAATTACGACATCCCCATATTGAAGGCTTGCCAAAAACCTTGCCCGGGTTCAAAACTTATAATTAAACTGATTGTCTTATTTGCAATTATTGCAGTTGAATTTCAAACAATATAGTCGTATGATTCCCTAATTTGCATTAATTTGTATACATTTCAAACTAAGTCTTGAATGAGTTGATGATGCTTCGTTATATATTAATCCTCATTTTATTAAAAGATAGAATCAATTATGGTCTTCATCTGTCAGTCAACTTAAACTGACGGGTAGTTCCCTAGTTCTTAAAGCAGAAATGGTCTATATTATACTATACAATACACATTATTTCTGCTTTAAGAACGTATATGAAGCTATGGTTAATTTATAAATTGCGAAATTCATATATATATATATAGTATATACTATATATGTATAATATCATTGGTTGCTTAGGTTCTCTGCCATTTTCTTTGTGATACATCTACGTAGTTTATTCATTTCCTTCAGTATGATTGTGTAGTAAAGGGTTATGGACACCGGCATTTAACATGGTGATGTAATTTCATTGTATGCCTTCATGTATGGCTTCCGTGCCGGACGGAAGGAAAACCTTATAACACAGGTCAAACCTCGGCAAAAGCTAAGCTTGACCGCCTACGTACATATCATAAATGTTGGCAGATATACAGTAGGACCTATACACGATCTCGTATTTATTAGTATTAGTATCAGGGTGGTGATTCTCAGATTCAACCCCTAGAGCAGTGGTGTTTCAGAATGATGATAGCTGGCGGCAACAGGTACTTTCGAAGAAGCCCTATAGTTGATAGTTTACACAAGCGAAGTGCCACGTGACAAATCACAAAGGGGTGGCCCAAGTACGAACATTGCATTTGAATCGATATGGTATAAACACTTGACTCGACCCTCTTTCACGTTACCGAACAGACTACCAGAGTGATGGCATTAAACATAAACATCCATTTCATCGATGTCATCAATTGCTTTAAATGCCGTCCTATAGGACGAGACAGTCTTGTTCAAATAAATCTACCCCTAAACACTTATCCATAAAAAATGAGTGGGGGAACAAACAACAACCGCATTTTAACCCTATTTGCACGATGCGCTTCATTTGGTTGATAGATTTTAATTGATTTGGGGGGTAATTAATAAGTGTTTGTGTTATATTGGCTGTGTTGCTCAACTCAGCCGTGCGTGGGTTAAAAATACGCATACCCATATCGATTGGGAAGCATATCGTCTTAATGAAAATATGCAGCATTCCTTAAAACAGTAGGGGTCTGAATCTATTTATTGAGCCATGTGTAAAACGAAAAAGTTTGGCTGCATTGGGCATCACTGCTTGTTATTAAAGTTGATTTCATTCCAATTCATCAATTTGAAATATGAGGGATTTGATGTATAAATATTTATGAGACAAATATGCACCGTGGGTAATCACATCAGATGTTTTTACATATTTTTATTAAAATCGTTTCGCTGAGGGCAAATGCAAATCAATTTTAAGGAAACTGAGGCATATGCATCCACGTTGATTCATTCCATTTTCAATTAATATCCCTGCAGTTATTAAGGTGGGTCATATACCCTGTACCAGCATCATAAATCTCTGGAAATAATTTCTTTTACAAATACGTATAGCGTATGAAAAAACCAAAAAAACATTCCCTGAAGCGTTTTTCATTTCATGATGATTTATTCATATTTAAATTTAGTTAGTGTAAACAAAAATAATCAACTAGAAGATCTTTATTTTCTAAACTATCCATAAATAAGGAAATGAAAATATGAAAAATAAAAGCATATTATATTACCATGCATATTCAGCATATTAAGAGTTCCTTTGGAAATTAAATATTTCTGGTATAGGGTTAAGATGTTAAGAAAATTGGTATGATAATGAGAATCTTGGTTTCTCTAATATCCATAAAGTGGTACATGTGCTACTGTTGCATGAAGTCTAAACAGTAATTTTACATTTTAGATTCACTTTTACCCTATGTGTGCCGTGATAAAGGTACACATAGGATAAACACTAGGTCGGCAGCCATCTTGGTTTCAAAGGACTTCATCCATTTTATGTCCATTTTCCTAAAGGCTATGCCCTCTCTTGCTCCTTTGATAGATCCTAGTATCATTAATGTACTAACATTTCTCAAGTGCGTTGTACCGAATTTAGATACAGTAGCATACATGCACGGTGCAATGAATTATGAAGGTTAATCATTGTAGGCGTCAAGTATAAAATAGCATTTCTATAAAGGTACACAAACACTCGTTTATTACTGCAGTATTATAAATCGTGAGATGAAATCTCGACAAGTCTGGGGCGTAATTAATCTCTTTATAAAAGAGTTCCAAAACGGGTCAAA
Organism: Ophyiulus pilosus; assembly: GCA_033995625.1. Taxonomy (NCBI): domain Eukaryota; kingdom Metazoa; phylum Arthropoda; class Diplopoda; order Julida; family Julidae; genus Ophyiulus; species Ophyiulus pilosus. The sequence goes on from JAUJYV010001587.1 coordinate 16,440, forward strand.
AATTTAAATCAATATACATGTGCTCTAATTATAGTTAATTTCAAGATCGAATTCCATCAGCCGAATTCAGATCATCGTTCAATTTAATTTAGTATGCGTAACGAGAATACATATATTATGCTGTTTATCTCGACTTTCATCTAGCGTAATTTAATTATACGTTTCAAGTCGTAAGTAATGCAAGGAAGTCAAAGAGGCGAAGGTTATTGTCCTTAATAATCCACTTCAAAGAGAGTACAGTGGTACCTCGAGATACGAGTGTAATTCGTTCCGTAACATTGCTCGTATGTCAATTTGCTCGTATCTCAAA
>JAUJYV010001588.1:0-16734 GCA_033995625.1 Ophyiulus pilosus
TTGAGATACGAGCAAATTGACATACGAGCAAGGTTACGGAACGAATTAAACTCGTATCTCGAGGTATCACTGTATCTGCTAATTACAAGGAAATGAGTGCACAATCACAGTGTTAACATGGCATTAACACTTTATTTTGGATTTTTTAATTAATTTGTCTTAATAAGATGAAGCTGGTCGTTACTATAGTGCTTGTTAAATACAATTTATAGAATACATGTAATAAGTTTTTCCAAGACTTATCACATACGTTCCTCATTTATGGCAAACAGTGACAAAAAGTCAGCAATTTTGAATATCAAAAACTATCGCTATTGCCGCCTTCTATTTCTATATCACTTTTGTTCAACACGTGTGGGTTATAAGTTTATACGTTTGAAACATTTTCTATGATAAAGCGCCGCAATTGGACCTTCCTTCAGGATTTTATCGATTTTTGCTCTGCGAAAGCTCCACGGATTTTGAAAACAGTTTTGGTAAACATTTCACTCTGAGTACTGTGTGTATACATGTATGCAAAATGGGGATAACTTTATAGGCTGGTGTATTATGTATAATATTTTTTTTCAAGATATGTTGAGTTTCAATTGAATAATAGTATATGGGGGAACACTCCCATTCGTGTTTTCAAAATCTGTCAATCTGTCTGACTGATACTGCAATAGAGAAAAAAATGTATTGAAACAGTTAAGTAGAATGCAATACAGCTCATATTAATAATTGAAACGGAAGGCATTATATGACCACAGCTGGCCTTTAGTGACATAGCCTTTAGGAATGTATTTTTGCCTGATTGGCAAATTTTGATTGGTCGAGCTTACTTGAACAGCATTTTTCCCTCTTCTCAGTCACGTCCAGAGAATTATTGACCCGAAGTGGACTTGTTTGTCGCTAAGTGGACCTAGGTCATGTGACATGAGCATGGACACGGTGGTGGTCAAGCTGATAGGATATGCATATTGATTTCGTATCCTTCATTGTTCTCTATTTCATATTACACCTCTCAAGTATTTCTAATAAAGACCCGACACTGTGCCATTGTCTTCAGCAAATTCCACTCTGGTCTGGCGTGAATGGTATTTACTAGGTTGACCAGTTCATGTAAAACTCCCCTTTTTTCAAGTTTTGTCAAAATACAGTTGAAAACCGAAATTTAGCAACATTATAACATATACTAGCTAATATGCTTCGTGATACGACAATCTAAAGCGCAGAAAACATTTTAGAAATAGAAACTTTTTTGGTATTACAAGTGAAACCAAACAGGTCGGTGGGCTGTTCATTTTTATAGATTGTCAAAAGGTATTTTCTTGGACATGTTTCAATAAACAGGTTTGCCCAAACATAGTGTCTACATAAAAAACATATTTTGAAACTGTTGAAATGGATTTTGAAATGTTTGCTGTTCGTGGCGCTCCTACCAAGACCTGTGTACTATCACCAAAAACTGTTGTATGTTCTAGAAAGCACGTGGATCAATGCCCTACGTCATGGTAGTCAGATATGCTTAGGCAGGAGCGCCATGAAAGGCAAACATTTTGTCCTTATACCTGGACCGCTTTTTTGTCAAAAAGTTTGCTGAAACCTTTGGTGAACAAAATATTATCGTAAACATATTTCCGAAGCCCTACTGTTTCGTGTTTGCTCTAGTCTGTACTATGCAAAAGTTATTTAATGCATATTGTACAGTAGCGCCATCCAACGGCTACATCTGGTAACGATGAGGAATGTAATGAAAAATAACGTGTAAATGCGGTGCGTCCGCAAGGGCACCTTCGAATGACTTCATCAACGGGCACAAGTTTGGCTTAATCCACCATCAGGTTTGGAACGAAAAGCCCCAGGTTGCAATTCTATATGAAGACATTTTACAGGGTTTTTTTCAAGAATAGACAGTTTTCGCGTGCCAACGTCTTTATACTCCTTAACGTTCAACTTAGCGGCGGGAAGGGAAGCACCACTCATGCGCACCCATTACGATCATTTAATTTATTGGGTAGTTCAATGCGTGGCTCCTCCCCTCCCTCTGCTAACGTTAAGTATAAAGACGTTGATATGCGAAAACTGTCTATTCTTCATTCACATTGTCATCAAAAATCACAAAATTATCTAATGTGTTTTTGTCTAAATTGTAATTTTTAAATTTGAAGACGTCATTTTTAGACTTTAAGAATAAATATCCTCAAATTATGACAATTTTATATAAATATCTAAACTAGCTCACTTTTATTTAAATATGACGTAAATTCTACATTATCGTTCATACTTTGTCATGCTTTGATGACTTCTGTCTTGGTTAACTCTTCATGTTTTCTTGACTTTTCTTTGTGGTTAATGACGTCATTCTTCGATGTCTTTCCTAGGGGTTAATGACGTTATCGTTTGATAACTATAATAAGCACGAACAATGACGTCAATAGCAGTCTAGATTTCCAATGAATTGTGAGATGTCTAACTATTAACAGTGTCGTGTAAAAATACCCAATTCCTTTGCCCACCAACCAACTCTTGGTATGAGGCCACTCTTGACCACGTGGCGATCAACTATTAATGAAATTCTCGAGTGCAATGTCAGCACCGAATGTCCCTTTATTGATTTCTTAATTTCGAGTTTTGACCACTGGTCATTGCGGACTCCTTGATCTATTGCCTATCACTTCTGTTAAGGTGTTTTCATTTGATGGTTTTAATATTAATGAGCTATACTTGCAATCCGGTTGAAAGCCTCTTATTCAATGTGGTCGCTGACCGAAATTGATTTTTGTTTGACGCAGGATTGCTGGGGCCTGGGGGCCAATTGGTTAGGAGGACAGAGTTGGTGGAACAACTTACAAATATCGGATGGAGATTCAAAAGTTTTATTTGAACAACTATGATGTTATCTAAAGAATAATATATGAATCCGAACGAAAAGATAGAATAATTTTGAAATTCATGTTTTTTTAATGTTTGGCAAAAAGTCAATCTTGATTGATTTATTATGTCTATACTCCATATGTTATTGCTATAAATACAATTGTAGCCACATATTCCCAAATAGCCTTTGTTTAGCCATAAATAGTCTGAAATGAATATAAGCAGTGTCTCACTGAGTCTAAAAAGGTTGACTGCAAGGAAACAAAGGGCCTACCCACAACTATAGTCCAATTCTATAGTTTAAATTTTATAAAAAATAAATGCAACTTTCAAAAAATACATAATTGAAAAAACTGTTCAATTTAATTTTTTTACGAAATTAATGTATATTAAAAGGTATTATTAAGCTCCTAAAAGGTCATTAGACAGTTTTCGCATGTCCACGGATTTGATCCAAATGTAGTTGTCCATCAACAGTAAATGTTTGCAGTTCATGAATGGTCAAAAACTGGCGTCTGCTTTAGAAAGCACGTGAGAGAAATTTGGTCAATGCTCTACTTCATGGTATATAGTCCTTGGTAGGAGCGTCTTGACCAGCACACAACATGTTTCCTTTGATCTTCACCGCCTCTTGAGCGATCGCCAAAATGTTTCATGGAAACACGATTTTTGGTGAACAAATTTGCAGAAACTTGATTGCAGAAAACTTGGTGAGCATCCATATATTGCAGACTTGTTTGCCAAACCATATTTCAGTTTCGTGTTTTGGTTTCAAGTGTGTACTAGGCATTAGAAACATTGCTAAAATGGCTTCGTTGTAAGATGTTTTTTCCTCTCTGTATAAGAAATAAATATAGAGCTTCAAAAAATCGTAGTTCTAACTCATTTATCCTGCTAAATTTGTAATGAACTTTGCCAATCTTTTGCTGAAGATATGAAGGAAACCATACAAGATGGTGTAATATATCAGACATCACTATCCTATCTTCATTTAGAACCTTGTCGATGGTAGAAAACTACCGCACTGAGGTTTTACCCCTAAATCCATTTTACGACTTAATTTATGTCATGAACGTGCACAGTTCCGGGTGGGTGTGTAAATGTATAATTATTGTGGAAAAGTGTTAAATGCTTTCAGATTAATTAGCTCTATTCCGGTTCAGCACCTCCTGGTGACATAGCAACCATTAACATCATTGGGACCGTTTGTGGAGTAATAATGTATTTGAATACATTAGATGTAACAACCCTGTTACACTGCATTTACACTGATTTGAAAGTTCGTGCAATGCTAAAGCCTCATACGCCACCAGGGGTGCAGAATTACAAATTCATTGTTTGCGTAGGTGTCGCCACGGGTCCTTAGTCCGTGCGTCCGCAAGGATGGACGTGGATTAGGATCGTTTGCCAATTAGAGGAGGATTTTCTTTACTTTTCAAAAATCCATTTGGTCGATGGGCAAACTGCGAATTTGTTCCTGTCAAGTGTTTGTTTGGCTACCTGTCTTTGACCACTGATTTATGTGCTGACCAAGGCCTGCCGTTTGATTAAGCCCAGGGGCGAATCAATATTGGACCTCTACGGGAATAAATTAGGGTTCTTGGATAGGCGCAATGTGTCTAAGCCTCACCCTAGCGGTCAGCAAAATAAAAGGTTTGCAACATATATGGGCTGGATGGCTAAAAAAAGGCTTTGGGAATTAAGTGGGCAGCCTGTTGAAGTCGTAACCCAATAAGACTAGTTGAGGATTGCAGTTAATGGTGCAAAGACACCAGCTAGTCAAATGACTGAAAAAAAATTCACGTGGTCGCCGTGAGCAAGATGGCATTCCAGTCATATTCTCGATATCAAAATTTGTCTGAGGATGCAATTGGACCAACTAATGTGCGATTCAAGATCACAAAAAGTATAAAAACGTTGACATGCTAAAACTGACGTCGCAATGTATAAATATTAACAAACCCGTTTTCGTGTGGTTTTATAATCAGATTCCTGATTAAAAAATACTTGCAAGTTTAAGGATCTGGGCTCATGGATCAAGGAGTTTTTGGGACCGCGTTGAAGTTCGGTTGGGTTGATTTGAAATTGATCCGATGTAGACCGAACACAAGACGCTCCATTGCGTATTTCCGACAAAAATACATATCGATGCGTAAAATGTCCAATACTTCATGACCACGTGTCTGTTTCCAGCTTGACGAACATCCGGGTAACCGCAGCCAAAATTGCGGAATTGCATCGTGCAGTAGGCGGAAGTAATTTCGTAATTTTTGTTCCGCGAATTTTTCGTCATTTTTTTGGCATGCGATATGGTCGAAATGAGTTTTTTTTTTCCTTACAAAAGAAACATTGTTGAGAAATGATGACAATTGCAAAAGTAATATTTCCTGGAATTCAGATGATTTGTTTAGTGCAAAAACTTGGCTTTATAATGCACGAAACTAGGTACAATAAACTAGTCAGATTTTAGCATACATATGTTGGCCACGTATAAACCCTCCAAACTTGCTTTTCCAAGATGGCCGTCGCGTTTAAAGCAAAATAAATCATAAGACGCTAGGAGGCGCTGAACCTGAATAAGGCTAATCAAGCCATATACGTGTGAATGACAAGTGATCTCTTTGACTCGATGCTCTCACCAGGGGACCTTTGCTTTGAAAAATATTGTCAACACCAAACAATACCTAATTGCACTGCTGGAGTCTACCTGACTGAGTCATCTCAGGGGTTTTAAAACTAATTTCCCACAATCCCTTGCGAGCACTGCTTTTCTGAAATTCAGTAACGTCTAGATTGTAATCTGTAATTTTTGGAAAACAAATATTGATCTATAAACTCCAACATGGTAGAAAGTTAGAAATCTCGTGTTACCAAAAATCCAGATGCTGTATGTATCTATAGCAATAATAAGTTAGGCATATTTACGTTGCACTTATATAGAGCATTATTTGTACAATTACAAACTGACTGTAAAAATAAAGAAAAAAGTTCTCTTAAGCCGTTACATGTGCACAGCCGTTTGATATCGCGCGCCGCATAAACCGATTCCCAGCCGTTAGCCGTTCCACTAACCGTTTCACTTCCGTTTCACCGCCGCTGCTGAATTTCCACCCTAATGCTAAAAACAAAGCGTAGTCTTACGTCAAAAATCTGTTAACGTGTTATAGGTTGATCTGGAAAGTAAACATTTCCGTCATCCTTATACATACACATCTTAAATTCCTCTTATATGGCAAATTGCGATGTCAACGTCTTAACGTCGTTCGGTGCGTTTGAGAATTAGCTCCTTCTTTGAATCGAGATTAAATTCTCTTGGCCCATCTGAGACTTTAATTAGAAAATGCTAATTTGACAAGAATCCCAGAAGAGATGCTAATGCGGTTTTACACGGAGCATGTTTGTTCAACATGGGGCACCATGAAATATGGATTGGGCAGCGAAGTTCATAATCCAGATAAGTTTGTAATGTACTTGACAGTGAAGTGCAAGGAACACAACGTGGGAGGTTGTGAAGAAATCTTGGATTTACCTGGATAAATTTTCTGAAAAATTCAGATAGGAGTTGCGCCAGCTTCAAAATTCATTGCTGATTTCTGTTGTGAATATACTATTTCAAGTCTTAAAAATCAAACTTAAGCTGTGGCCTCACTACAATTTTTAAAATAAGTTGAGATAGTTTTTATATGATATGAAATTTAGGGTGGAAAAATTCAAATGGAGGGATACTTCTTGAAATACAACTTTTTAGTCATTAATTCGTCATTAGTAATTAATTATCCATTATACAGCGTTATATACAATGAGTTCCATGCATTAATAAGGATTACAATATCTACAATTCGAAACATGCATTTTGTATGTGTGCTAAATGTTAGGATGGTCAAATTTTCGACGTTTTAGAAGATTTAGGAGGGTGCAAACTACATTACCTGAAATCTAAAGCGTGGGTTTCTATAATCCGAAGGATATACAAGAATCAGAGGCACATGTCAACGATCCAGCTTATGTTTTAAAGGAGCTTAAGGCTCAATTTAAGCCAGTGGTTGTTTTTAAAAATATATATATATGTATTCGTTTTCAGAGTGTGGTTTAAAAGAGAATCAATAATTAATTTAAAACACGAATTCTTATACCTAATGTGGGCCTGAGGATCCACAACATGTTTGGCGAAAATATACTGCAAAGGGAATATGTTGAGCTAAAGTACCAAAATCTGCAACAACTCGACCCTTGAATTGGGGAATAGTAAGCAAAGATGAACGAATTTTCCTTCGCCAACAATTCCCCCAGGAACAATTGCAGATTTTTGGCAACTTCTACCGCATTCGAAATAAGTTGCTAAACGAAGATTGGGATTCCGAAGCAGTTTCGGTTCAAAATGCTACATGGCTGAGGCATTTGGGACCATATGGATACAGTTTTGACTGAAATTCAGTGAATTGAGTTAGAAAAGTTTAGCTGAAATCTTTTTCGTTGTGAATGTGGAGAAAAATAGAAGATACATTTTCAACCTATTAAAGCATAGCAATAGTAGTTAACGTATTCCTATAACATTCCAGCCATGATTTGGCTGCCAACCATCTATTTTAAGGCACATACAATAGGTATTCAATACCATTCAATACCCATCCTTCTGCTCATGAGTACAATTTGCCAGTCTGAATTGGGAATTGAGTTTTTCTCAAAAAAATGTCTCAACAAATAATATATAACTAGTATAAGATTTTACATAAATTTCATGATTCGTTTACAAATACGCGCAATAAACACATTCAAACAGGTGGCTTATATAGTTTAAGGGGACATTCAAAAAGGACATCCCCGAAATTCCTTCAAAAATTGACCTCCCCTTATCCCTGTCCACACGGTGGCCATTTTGCAATTCCACGACATTTTACCAGATTTTTCCCTATTAACGAAAATTTCCTGACCTCGAATGGAAATTCCAGCAAAAAATTGCTAATTAACACAAATTTAGGCATAATTTCCGACTTTCTCGAGGTTTCTAAAATTAAAATAAATTTGGGACTGGGCACATATTTTTTCTGGTGCCTCTTTCTCCTTGCACTGATCTTTAAAACGAAATTTAAAAAAACAACAACTGAAAAATGACATTATTAGAGGACATCCAAAATACCTTCCCCCTCCCCCTGTCCACATGCCAGAAGACCCCCTTCTTGAGGACGTCCTTTTTCAATGGCCCCTAAGCATCCAACAACCAATTTAGTACAACATTGGATCTGGTGGCCGTTCTGGTAGGCAGATCATTCCACTTAAGTGAGAAAGATATATATTTTAAATTGGATATAGCTTATTTTGGCTATGTGATGAAAGAATGGTTCTCCTTACGGATGAGTACATTTTGCAAACGTAATCATTCTTAAAAACCTGTATTTATCATTTCGAGATTTACTGTTCTGGGTCTATTGTCAAGCCACCACCAATCCTTATTATGACACAGCTACCATGAGTGGCTGGTGACAATACTCAAGAGCGATGATAACGACACCCCCCAAATGTCTTATCCACGGCAGCACTGATTTAATGCAATCGCCTCGTAGCGCCCCCTACACCTCGGCCCAATCGATCTCGTCAGTCCTCTTCAGCGCTGCCTCATCAAACGCTCGCAAAGCGGCAACCGCGATGCACGTGCGGATGCCGGCAGAAGTTCAGCTTACTCCAGCAATGGGCCTTCATGTGACTGACCAGCATTCGAAGGGTCGAGGCTGGCCGTCCAGCAGTGGAACCCAACCAGAAGCAAGGTGTGCATCTGGGCATGAAACCCAACATGGTACGAACTGACAGTTTGTCCCAACACGCCGCGCCATCTAGTGCCAAGGAACGGAAATTCAACGCCACGTTCATTTAGTCATACCTGGATTTTTACTGAATTAAGCGTTTGTGGAGTCTGGAAAGCCCTGCCTAAAATTCGGTATTTATAGGATTTTCGTCTCCACATGTTCCTTGGTTTACAAAAGTTCTTGTTGAAATATTTCATCCAACCATTTTCAGCAAGTTTTACCTTAAAATGTAACTATAACAACTCGCCAACTAACATATCAAATGTTATACGAGAACATTTTATTTTTCAACATTTTTGTGCCGCTCAATTAATCAATGCTGACCATTGGACAGCTTTTATTCCCATCAGAAGCTACATAAGCGCCGTGGACAATCACGCTGCGCCATCTAGTGCGAAGAAACTAAAACAGTCCATGTTCCTGTAGTCATACCGTGCCATCTAGACAGTGTTTGTGGGATTTTCACATCAGTATATATCATTGGCATATTTTGCCCTGAAAGTTCCTGAATTCGGTAAAACAGTTTTCTGCTAAAATACATATTGACATCGATGAGAATGATTAGTGCTACGAAATCGAAGTATTTTATGACACGAACATATTGTGGAACTATGCGAAAATGATATCAAAACAAATATTTCCATTATTCACCGAAGTCTTGTTTTGAACTTTCGTGTCCAACCGCTTCAGATGCTGTTTTTAGAAATGTTTGGAAACTGTAGAAAATTAAGTTATGAGGAACAGCGGTCGATTGACCGTGCTTTTTTGACAGTTTTATGTCATGGTTTGGTTTACAAACGAGATAATCTATTCCCTAAATGTGCTCAAAATATTCCACTATTCGCATATAGTTAAATTTAAAAAAAAGAAATATGTAAAAAATTCAAAAATTTCAGAAATAAGATTGTGTAAAATTACGTAAGTTTTAACGCATTCCAATTTCGTTGAAAATTTGTCTAAACGTTAAGTAAATCTCAGCGTTGCAATTTCTCAATAATTTCTTAGCAATTTCTTAATATTCGAACCTTAATAAGGAATTCCAAAAATTTAAATTTGCCAATACTTTAGTTTTGTACAATTATATTCAAACAAATTTTGAAATTTCAAGTTACTCAAGAATTGCGGTGAATTCATTTAAAATAGATTTGAACTGTTATTGCAAATTTAAATTCCACACATTCCGCTCATACTTTTTAATATTCTAAACTTTTGAAAAATTGCTCAAAAATCGCATTATGCCCTCAACAATTCACAAATTGAACAAAACGATGAGTTCGCAATCTGTTTCAGCAAAGGGATTTTCGAGTCATCGTTAAAGAATCACGAAAATCCTGCATCACGAATTCTACAGATTCGAAATATAAATTCCTACTTTACTTTTATCAAAGTTCACGTCTCCATTGTGTAAACCGGACAACCCGGCAGACATTTGGCCATGAAGCCAGTTTCAGGGGTCCATTGCCGCCCTTTGACCTTGCTGACCCTGTGCGCGTGTTTGACCTTAGTATCAACCAGCCTGCAGCAGCAGCAGCAGCATCAACAACAACAAAACAACCAAGAACATCAACAACAACAAAATTTAGAACAAGAAGAGCACCTCCAACAACAACAAAACCAAAGCAAGCACCAACAACACCAAAACAAAGAGCAAGAAGAAGAACAACAACAACAACAACAGCAAAACCAGGAACAACAGCAGGAGAACCAACTGCAACAGCAGCAACAACAACAACAACTACAAGTGGAGAGTATGAAGATCAAGATGGAGGGTGACATCGTGCTGGGTGGACTGTTCCCTATGCACGAGGCTGGGGTGGCGCCCTCTGTCTGCGGTACCATCAAGGAGGAAAAGGGCATCCAGAGAGCGGAGGCCATGCTCTTTGCCCTGGACGAAATCAACAATGACCCGGATTTGCTACCCAACGTCACCCTGGGGGCCTTCGTGTTGGACACCTGCTCCAGAGATACCTTCGCTCTGGAGCAGGCCATGGAGTTCGTCAAGTCCTCCCTAAACGAAGACATTTCCGAATTCCGTTGCGAGGATGGAAAAGCGCCAGAAATACCCAGGAGGCTGCCTGTGGCCGGGGTCATTGGGGCACAGTCCTCCACTGAGTCCATCATGGTGGCCAACATTCTCAGGCTCTTCAAGGTAAGTACAATGACGTATCACTCCGAAATATCAAATTTCTGGTTTAAGTTCATTTAGAATATTGTATTTAGGACTATTATGATATAATAGTAGTGGGCCTAGTGGGACCTAGCCCGTAAGTCTCTCTCATTGGGTCCCTTATGATCCTACACATCGTTTAAATGAGAACTTTCCAATCAATGTCTGAGCTCTCTATGATCTTAGTAGCCGTTGAACCCCTAAACAACAACAAACCAACCAATAGTAATTGATATGCGTTTTCTTGACAGACAGCATGCTGTCTTCATCTACAAAATTTGCTGTCTTCGTACATTATATTTTGGCAAAATATAATCTGCAAGAATAAATTTTGTCAATAATTGTTTAAATCGGTATTTTTGTTAACAAATATAGTAGTATGCATGCTGTCTTCGTACTTTTTGATAAAATCTACTGTCTTCAAAGTAAATTTTATCGAAAGTATTGTGTAACTAATTTTTTTGGGCGATATAGTATTTCTCAACATCCACGCACCACCATTTTGTAGGACCATTGTTTTGATAGTATAATATTTAATAGTCAAATTTGTAGTTTCTGAGATTTCAGGAAGACATGCGCACTTTGCTGTCAAGTAGCCAGAGAAGTTCTAAAATCAGAAAAGGGCATAATCTTTGACATGCATGTCTAGAATATAAATAAGCTCGTATTGTTCACTAACTTGGAGATGCATGTAGTATGCCGTTTAGGATACTGGTCGTAGACAGTAAAAATCAGAAAGGCAGTGTGTCTGACAGTACGCAGTTCTGAAGCTTAGGTTTGCAAAGGTGTCCTGTCAGACTTTCAACATTATGCAACTTATTGCAATGTATCTTGATGGCAGTATGTTAACAGTCAAGTATTGTTCAGAAGGTACAATTAAGGACAGTATATAGGACCTCATATATGCTGTTAGTTAGAATAGAAGGCAGTGCTGATGGCCTTTGGAAGAAAGTTTGTCTTCGTTGTTATCCATAACCATTTATTTTTATCGAAAGAAAAATTCTTTTTTCAGTTGCATGTCAGGTACATAGATTGCGGTTTTTTATATGGTTTTCTTTGTTATAAACACAAAGTGACCAGCGCAAATGACCGCAAGATCGGCCGCAGATAGGAGACATACCGCAGTTTATTGAAGTTAAGCGAGATGATAAAAAAGGAGAGAGTGCATCAGATATGTGCGTTGATTAGGTTAAATGCATCGTATCGTGAAGAATAGTGCCATAATAAGACGATGAAAGAAAACTTATACATTGTGCAATGGAAATTCGAGGATCTTCCGGTGGAAGAAATGGAAGTGGGTATATGTGGGAAATGTCATATATGGACGTGTCAGAAATTGGACACAAATGGATATGTCAGAAATTGGACACAGATGAATGTCTGAAATTGGACATAAATGGGCATATCAGAAATTGGACGTAGATGGACATATCAGAAATTGGACACGGATGGACATATCAGGCTTTGGACAATGACGGCCATATCAGGCTTTGGACAATGACGGACATATCAGGCATTGGACAATGACGGACATATCAGGCATTGGACAATGACGTACATATCAGGCATTGGACAATGACGTACATATCAGGCATTGGACAATGGCGGACACATCAGGCATTGGACAATGACGTACATATCAGGCATTGGACAATGGCGGACACATCAGGCATTGGACAATGACGGACATATCAGGCATTGGACAATGACGGACATATCAGGCATTGGACACGGACGGCCATATCAGGCATTGTACACAAATGGACATATCAGACATTGGACACAAATTGAATATTACAAATTGGACACAAATGGGCAGTTCAGGCATTGGACATATCATATAGCAATACATTGATATACCAGCAATTAGACGAAATTGACTAATCAGTAATTGGTCATAAAGTGGACTAATCAGAAATTGGACATAAAGTGAACTAATCAGAAATTGGACATAAAGTGACTAATCACGAAATAGAGTAATCACATATTGAACATAAAATTGACTAATCACAAATTGGACATAAAATGGACTAATCAGATATTGGACATAAAATCCATGGACGTTTGACATACATTTATGTCATGTCTGGTCATGTATGGTCTCATGTAAGATGAAATTACAGGGACAGCTTACAAACATCGGACTTGCATGCGTCTCATAGGACATGGTCATAAACGATGTAGCATGTTGTTTTTATATGGTAGCACTATATACTGCCATGATATACACGACAAGTGTGTATAGACTATGTGAGGGAGCATCTTATAAATATTTTAAAACTTTTAAACTCCGTAAACTTGAATCTGATGGAACATTTCTTGATGTTGGTGTGAAAGGTACGCCAGTGTCGTACGCGTGGTATACGTACTAATAATTCATCTATGTTGCGGAAGTTGAGTCGTAAACAACCTATATTGGTATAGTGCGTTAAGTAAGCGTATGACAGCTGCAAAATATGGGCTTACTTATAAGATGAACTTAGTCAGATTTCTCCTCTAGACGAGCTAGCGGGAAGTGGTAAGCTTGCCAAATGACGTTATTATTGCAAATACGCAATAAATAATCCTAAATGGCTTATTTGCTGTCAAAATTTCGATTTTTATGAGGGTTTTCCATGGCTACTGTATCTGCAAATACGTAGATACAACATTTGCCACGGCTATTTTAAACAGTGTAATGTCACGTGATTTATGAACGCGAGTTATTTCGTCTTGCACGTGTGCCTAGAGGATAGTTGTTGATGAGTTTTGTTACTGTCAATGCTATAGGGAAAAAGTTGGAAAGAAAGTATAGAAAGTTAGCATGCAAGGATTATTTCAAACTTTATAAGTTAATTTTTATAGTTCTACATGTACATAATCCAGATATCGTTTTGTTTTCCTTTTAAACAATAATTGTTGTTTTTCTAAATGTTTCTAGAAAGTAGTTACGTTTTGCACATTGCGCTAGCGTTTTGCTATCTTTTTACATAAATGCGTTATAATATTGCGTTAATATGAGTTATAATTACATAAACGTTGTATGTATTTATGTTCCTATATAGCATGACGTTTAACGAAACTAGATAAACTGGACATCAGTTTCACATGGAATTAATAAAAGATGCAGTGGCAATTCCAAACTAACTTAAATTCCAATTTATATGGATGATTCTGTTAGGAAATACGTACTTTAGTATACACTTAGAAAATGCAAAGTTAAATTCTTAATAAAGCACGTGTTTTTTATTATGTTTAATCGATGTTCCTACAAAAATTCTAAAAAGTTCTATTGCTTAGTTTTTATAAACTATTATTTATAATTTATTTTTACTTGGGTAGCGTAATTATATAGGACCATATATGCCGCATTATGTCCCATATTTGATACTCTCATATACAGTGCATGTCTGAAAATGTGGTGAATATGGCTATAATTGGTGTTTTATGTCGATGTGTAGAAGAAAACTTTGATTTAGTTTCTCAAAGTATTAATATGGCACATGCAGTGTATATATTTCTTTGCATTTTGTATACAGAAAGACAAAATTTGAGTACGATTTATGGAGGACTTGCTATCTATTGGAATTTTAGATTTCATTTTGCTACATTAAATTTTGTGCCGATAGATCAAAGTGGGAATTAACCCTCTTTTATTTATGTCATCCGCGGTCAACATTAGCATCGTCACGTTACCACGAGCTGATGACGTCAGATATGGATTGCCCCTAACCACATAACGTTGTTTGTGGCTTCATTAAAATATTGCAGCGGAATCATCTCAATCTTGATTGGTTGAACTCGCCTTCAACCCAGTTTGGCCTCTGGTGTCTCTGGTGATCCATCATTTTAGGAAAAGGGCATAAGTAGCGGTTGCCATAAATTGAGAAACGCGAACCAGGCACTTTTTGATGTAATTGCGGTTGGTGGTGTTACGGTGAAAAGGGTTCATGTTGTTATTCGCTTCGAATGCATATTTAATGCTTGGCTCGAATGCCAGATCTGAGAATGTCAGATGCAGTTAGTTATCCTGTAGCACGATGCATGTGCTCTGGTGAAAATTTCGTGTCATGGACATTTGCGTTAGAAAAACAAAGGGACCTATACGTACAAAATAGGTTAGAGGTGGAAAATCAAAATCTTTGCAAAGTTTCATTATAATATAACAAGAGCATATTCAATAAATTTCCTGGCACAGGTTTAGACATTGTGAAATATGATTACAAATATGAAAAGACGATGATATATGGACCATACTATGTTTAAGGATTTTGTTCTTGCCTCATGATGTGCCTTTACTATTCTATAAAAACGGTTACATACTAGGGTGAAAAAATTAATTATGGCCATATTAATTACTATATATGGTAATTTATGTCCATGTATGAAAGAAAACATGGACTTAAAATTGCTCAAAAGTTTTAATACGGCACATGCGAGTACAATAAATTGAAATACTGAAATTGTAAGTATAAAAAATGGATACAAGTGAAAGTGAACGTATATGGAGAGATATGGACATATACGCTGATATAAGGCCATATTTGGACATACATTCACATACATAACCAGATAAATGTCCATAAATGCAATATGTTTGGAATAATTTGTATCCAATATAAAAGTTTTTGCCATATATATTTTTCCCACTTAAGAGCGAATATGGATTGATATGGAATGTCATATATAGACATGAAAAAATTATTAATTTATTATAAATGTGAATATAAGGGCATATACCCAAGTGAATGTCCATATTTGCACAATTCGTGTATAGCCATATATGATACTATATATTGGACTTGTTGTATTTTAGCATACATGTATATGGTCCTACGTAACGTTTACATCCGGGATCATTCATATATGGGATGGCCTAATGTGAATCGAGAAAAGTAAAACTTTCTAGACCTAAAAAGTACATAACCATTAAGCAACTTATTTCTTGCACGCATTCATTATTGCCCAACTTGAGCTTAGCTTCGGATGAAAAAAAGCCCTACTTGAAATTCAAGGAAAGAATTTTTGCATCTGAATCGTAATGTGAAATTGATTACAATGGCAATGAAAAAAAAATACCTTTTATATCCAGGAGAAACACATGTGCGAAATTTGAATTCGGAGTCCACTTTGATCTTGTGCAATTGAATTGCCGCATTACTTTCACTTCTCATATATATATTTTTTTCAATAAAATTTGATATGTATGAAGCACACTGCAGCATGTTCGTGTCCATTATTATCAGCGGTCAAATTGTAAATTCTCCCACCTTTTCATGTCGTCCGGCCATTCGGGCGTGAAATGACCGTCTAGATCGGACCATATGTGTGCTTTGTGCATTGAAGGGATGGAATATACAATTGATTCATAAATTCAGATGAAGCCATATGTAGTATTTGAAATGTGATCATAAAGCCGTATAGAGTTAAATACTAATCAAGGCATGTCATGTTGATACATCTAAAGCACAGGTGTGTTCATATAACAAACACGCGATCATTTCAAACATACAATTAAAGGGCGTGTTTCTTCCAAATAGGCTTGTGAGAAACATTTTTGCTTTATCAGATGAATAGCACGCAAACATGATTATGTTATGACACATCACTCAAAACATGTGTGTGAAGACATGAATAGCGCTCAAGGCATGTTTGTGTGTTTGTATAAATCATTAAATTCAAGATATGTTTGTACGGTATTTTATAACATGATTAGAACCCAATACATGTTTGTACTGTATTTTCAACACATGATTAGTATCCAAGTCATGTTTGTGTCTTTACACAAGATTATATCTTAAGAAATGTTTGTCTCTAAACAAGATTATATCTTAAGAAATGTTTGTGTCTCTAAACAAGATTATATCTTAAGAAATGTTTGTGTCTTTACACAAGATTATATCTTAAGAAATGTTTGTGTCTTTACACAAG
>JAUJYV010001589.1:0-16729 GCA_033995625.1 Ophyiulus pilosus
AAGTTGGTCAGGGAAATTTGCTTTCAAACCTGGAAAAGTCAGGGAAGTTGAAAAATTTATTTGTGGGGGTACCCTGAATTATTTTTTGAGAATTAAAGTACAAATTAACCTCTTTATGCAGAAAGGACAGGAAAGACTTTTTTACATTAAAGAAGTTTACATCATATACTATCAGGAGAGTTTTTTAAGAAATGTTATACTACAGTTATATGTGATATTGCCCGATGGCTTTGATATTAAAGTGATAAACCTTGAGATATCTAGAACAGGGGAGGGGAATTTCCCTGGAGGTTAAAGTAGGCGGTACAGTAGCATCAGGAGATTTCCCAGAATGAAATGCTTCCAAACAAGCTCAGAATAGCTTTTTTGGGTCACTGATGCATTTAATGTCTTATTAAAGATGAGTGTTATAGGTTCCATGTTAAAAAATTATAAGATGTATATCATCATCAGCCTTGTTGATCCTGCAAACCAGTTTTTCATGTATAATATTTGTTTGCCAACTAAAATACAACAAGGTCACGTCAGACCGCAACCGTTTCCATGGCAACTGCATCCAGCCAGCGGGAGAAGCTGCATCTCCAAGATGCGGGGAGCAATTTTATGATTTGATTAATATCAACAGTGATTTTAATAATCGGTAATTAGCTAGCCGCTTATGTATACAGAGCCACTTCAACCCAAAAAAGGTAAGGGATGGATTTTTTTTTTTAAAAAAGCAAAGAGCAGCCAAAATGCGCTTGAACTGTATCGTTTCGAAAAATGGCGTCTAAAGATTTAATTAGGATTACGGCAATTGGAAAGGTGTGCTCGCGATGATTTGTCCTTCATTTAAGCATCAATTCTTTTATATTGCAAAATACATGCAGCCTCTTATCTATTATCCCAAATTTATTAAATAAACAATTGGGTAATGCATTGATCGCAAATTGTTTTTTCGATCCCCATTAATCGATGAACAGATGGGCTATCAGAAAAAAAATTGATATTTTCGATGGTGATATTTGTAATGTTTTTTTTGTGCATCGTTTATTAACCTTTACGAAAAGGTAGCATATATATGATAAAAAAAGAAGAAAATCAATAATACAGGGTGCATGTTGTGTAAAGGGAAATAATAATAGTATAGCAGCTTCTGGCATATATGCAAGATATATTGACATGATCTATTTTTATCAATCAAGTGCTTGCATCTGCTTTTTTCGAAAAATTGGCAAACGCATGCAGTTTTACTAAAACCCATGCGTTTCTGCTATGGTGAAAGGTTAATGTGTGTTTATTCTATACAATTGACTGGTATTTAAAATAAAAAATAAAAACAATATGTTTTGAGTTCACTGAAACTCGAATTACTTCAGAAATTAATTTGAATAAAAGTTGCTCAACAAAAAGTGCATATTTTGTAATAAAAAACGTATTTGGTTATATATATATTTATGTTTTTGACATTTCACAATTTTCAGTGCTACATTTGTTAAAGTACGCTCCATTTTTCTGAATATATATATATATAGTAAAGAGTTTCTGTGTGGGAGTGTTTCGTGGATGCAACCTCTCAACTGCAGTAGAAAAATTACGAGCTATTTAAAAATATGTCTTTTTCTTGAGTATGTTTTCTGGTTCCACGAGTCTTTATGACGATTTTGCAAAAAAACTCCATTTCCACAAAGTCTTGCAATAGCTAAACTAATAAACTTCAAAAGTTCTTCAACAGCAATTTGCAGTGTTTGCAGTATATTGTTGCAAATCAATAACTGCATCCAGGAAATTTTGAAATCAATATATCATAGATATTGATGTCTATTATGAACATTGAAACAATGCTTCTATGCTTCAAAGACTCCCCAGGTTAATAAGGGAAAATTGTTGCTAGCAATCCAAAGGCATGTCTGAGCTTCAATCAATATTCTAGGCATTTGCATTACGAGGCAACACCCTGCATGTTAAGTTAATTTGGCACATGGGTATGGTCATTCTTACTGTATTGATCATATTAGAGTGCATTGTGAGCATAGACGGAACAAGATGCCAAGCTTGTCGTGTTGCGCTGTTATTGATTTCAAAAAGTCTGTTTTGCCCCCGCAGACCAACCCCCACGGATGCAAAATGTTAAGCAATTATTCAGAAGCATCGAGGCACATAGCAGTTCAGTGCCATTATGGTAATTGTATGCTGCAGAAAGTCTACGAAGCCAATTTGTAATCTTTTTGGGCCAACAGCCAAGTAGTGATAAAGACACAGGTATGGTTTAGATCAAACAGACGTGAAAGTGAAGGAAAAAAGATGAGTCGGCTAAGACTTGCGGCCTGCACAATGCGTACTATTTCATGAAAATAGCACCGACTCTACCGATACCGGATATACTGGGTAATACGTGCAGAGTTAGCAAATAACAGGAAAGAGTGCAGATAAATTAAAAAAGGGTAGATCGCTGATGCTCGAATTTTCTTTACTTCGAACTTTAGTTATGAACATCGATGTAGCAACCTAAGAGCATAACCAGGGGTCAGGATGGCGCTCGAAATATTCGATATTCACCATTTGGCCGTCAGCGCGATCGTGACGGCTGCCATGCAATGCATCTTTTTCGCCATAGCCGCTGCTTTCCAGTTAGACAAAATCACGGACTTTGCCGGCGGCGTGAATTTCATCATCGTGGCGTTGCTGACACTCGTTTTGGCAGAGGTAAGATCTTGGAGCACAATTTCCATTTGCAGGTGCTTGCACTTCTGCTAACCTTCTATGTCCGGCAGACCTATGACCCAAGACAAGTGCTCATCACGTCGCTGGTTTGCATTTGGGGGCTTCGACTTTCTGCTTATCTGCTCTTCCGCGTGCTGAAGATAGGCAGGGATGCCCGCTTCGACGATCGCAGAAATAACGTCATTCGGTTTGCAGTGTTCTGGACCTTTCAAGTAAGGCAAAAAATAGTTGGCAACATCACGGTAATACGTATAATGCATAAAATAAACCTCGGCAACCACCGAATCGAACTGTACAATAATCCTCCCATTATCCGCTGTAATACTACATAAAATCTACATTTTCTAGGCCATTTGGGTTTTCACCGTCAGTCTGCCCGTCATTTATATCAACTCTCCAACCAATGCCTATCCCAACAGTCCACCCACCATGACCAAATGCGACATCATCGGCACAGTCATGTTTGCCTTGGGATTGGCGTGTGAAACCATTGCAGACGTCCAGAAATTTCGCTTTAAAGAAGATCCCGCTAATAAGGGGCGGTGGTGTGACGAAGGTAACTGTTATAATGTGATGTACTAGCATCATCTAACATTCTCAATTTTTAAGATGGATAAATAACAATTTGGCTTTTCTTCCCTGAACATACTCCAACTAATTCTGGTTACTATTTCAGGTCTATGGTATTATTCGAGACATCCCAATTATTTTGGAGAAATATTGCTATGGTGGGGTTCGTTCGTGATATCGGCGAGCGTGCTCAAAGGTATCCAATGGATCGCAGTGTTGGGACCCATATTCATCTCGTTTATCATTTTGTTTTTGAGTGGGCTTCCCATTTTGGAACAAGGGTTAAACGAGCGATTTCGAGAGTAAGTAACACTTGCGCCATTTTCATTATCTCAATTTAAAATACTGACGCCGCTTACAAAAACTCAATTTTCGTCTTCCAGCAATGAGCATTACATCCGCTACAAAAACAATACTTCAATACTTTTCTTAATACCACCGACGACGTACGAGACGCTTCCCTACTTCGTCAAAGTCACGTTTTTGTGCGATTTTCCAATGTACAATAATATAGAGTCGGAATACCAGTACGATGTGAGTTCGCCCACCGATGCCACGGGAACAACCAGCACCGTAACATAAAGCACGTGGGCAAAGGACGGATTTCCTCTTTCAATAATGAATCAAGTGTTAGTCTATATTCTTTCCAGCTCAATAATCTCCATAACGAATGTTCGCTCTCTAAATTTTTGCCAACATCTAATATTCTATCCAATATTCTTAATAAACAAAAATACCTCAAAGTTCGATTGGACACGCAATATAATTCAAACGCGCCGCTGGTTACGCAGTATTCAAATTAATAATAATTCATGGCTAGTTGCCCCACTGTTATAACTGATATAGTTCACAAATTCATTACCAAATCAGATCAATTAACATATTCTGAATTTATATAGAATATTCACTGCCTCCGTACTGCTAAAAATTTGTCAAGCGAACATTCCTTTGGCATACTTTGATCTTTACCTTTAGTCTAGCCAGTCTAACTCCTAAGGTCAAATTAGTATTTAAAGTAATCATTGCTCAAATTTTAAACGGCCATTTTGGGTAGGACTGCAATAGATCCAATGTTAATCGAAATAATGCACTCTTTAATCTTTAAATCATGTTAGGCTCTAGACGAAATTCCTCCTTAATCTGCACATAACGATAAGCTTTTAGAGCATTTCTCAGACAATTAGATTTGCAATTCCAGTACATTTAATTCCCCTAATACTCTGGATGAAGGGTAAATTGCGATTCTGAATGTAAAATGGAAAAAAAAAATTGAAATTATATGCAACAAATGATAAAGTAATTGGATTATGAAGTCAGAACTGCCTTAAAATGTCCAGACGAGTATTAATACTGTGTCCATAATAATTTCTTAAATTACTAAGAAACTTGTACGTTGTCCCTTTTATCTTCGATTCTATGGAGAATCGCTTAATAAGTATGGTTAATTAGTGGAATAATATTTCATTCCATGAAATTAGTGTCACAAATGGAAGCAATACAATAATAAACTATTGCTGAATATAAAAGCGGACGATCTATTTTTATTAGAAAGTGTATTCATTATTAAAGTTAAATAAAATAAGTATTCACATTTACATCCGATTTGAAATGCGCTCATTCATAGCCCAAGCACGTCCCCAGGTTGCCAACGTGTTCCCGGACTGCCTGATCTAATATCATGTACATGTCCTTGCATCCCTTGGATGCCACTTCCAACATTTTTTCCAAATGGTCCACGTGGACTCGAGACGTCATTTCCAACAACACTATCTGCTCGGAACGAGGCAACATGGCTACTATTAATTCTGGCCCGCCGCCAGCGCCTTCCATGTAACTTACGTCTACCAGTGGAGTGTCGTTTGCAAAACCAGCAGTACACGCGCACACATAATCCTTCATGGGAATGCCGGCATCTATCAAAGCCAAAGTTGCCGCATTGACACATGCACAGTAATTTCCACCATCAGCTTGAAGGACCTAAAAAAGAGCGCAGCGTGAATGGTGGCATCATAGCATGTCCTTGTGACTTGTCCATGCATTGCATAATTAACAACAATTAATTTAAACATTTGGAGCATTCCAAAATAAATCTTAACCTTTCCAAACCGCTTAGCGAACAATTCTTAAAGTTTCCTCATCGGCCAATAAACATATTCACGAACTACCCAATTCCAAAGTGATAAAAGTATGGATAGTAATTACCTCAACAAAAATGTCAATCTGAGATCTTGGATACAGTTCAGTTTTGATGGCAGCTTCAAACGTCTGGCGTAAATGCATCGTCATTTCTTGGGATTTCCTATCTCCACGCGGTCGACGTTTTCTTTCTGCCGTACTGAACGTCGCCATGCTATACTCGCAATTGATGAGCACGCGGTCGTGCAACATCTTTGTGCGTGTTCCCCTTACCTAAAATTAAAAACCTTGCGTGTTTTCAACGGAGCTTTAAAACTGGGGTGTCATTCGGTGTCAATTTATATTGGGCAATCTATGGCTAAGCCATTTCAGCGAGTCTCACCTCATGAGGCCCATAAATTGTAGCCAACACTTTAGTGTTTCCTTGCTCGAGATACGCTGAACCGTCGGACTGACCAAACACTCCAAGTCGACACTGTATTTTTCTTAGCTCGTGTGGCTTTCTACCATCCAGTCGAAAGCCTTGATCAGAAAGCAGCTCCAAGCCAGCCATGATAGCACTTTATTTTCAATTATAAGCTTAGATATCTGTAACTGTGGAGTAATTAACATAGTTACTAGCAGACACCATCATACAATAGGTGTACCTTACACCGGTAAACCTGCAAACTACTGCATAAAAATGAGGAAAATCACAGTCAGATAGCCGAATCGGTCGGGAATCAATCCTGATAGAATCACCAATAAACCACCTAGTTTGATTTTGTGCTGTCCTTGCGTTTTGACAAGGAATTGGTTCTGCTCCAGAACTGGGGCGAATGGAGAGCAACTTTTGAAAACTTTATGAAGTACCTCGATTAAATACTAGGTTTGATATACGGAAACACTTGTCTGAGGTTATAGTCCAAGGTTTCGCACATCGATTTAGTTAACCGAGGTATTTAGTACCCATTGTTTCTAGCTTTAACTCGCACAACATACCTGATCACACGTACTCGTTTAAATTCCCCACATTTTTTAAACGGAAGTAGAGATGAAAAAACCCATTATCAACTGTGCAGAAACGCAATAGCGTATTTGCAGACTTGCCAGACAGCTAGCAGTCAGTGCCGCATCAAATTAACTATCGCAACTATGTCTTTGCAGCAATCAAACAAATTCTGCTTTGCCATCGACCGAGGAGGAACATTTACCGACGTTTACGCAAGATGTCCAGGTGGAAAAATAAGATTAATGAAACTGCTCTCGGAAGATCCAACAAATTATTCGGATGCCCCGAGAGAAGGAATACGTCGGATTCTCAGCCAGGTAAACGAGTTAACTTGATTCAAGAGACTTACGTGAGCAGAACACGAATGACCGCAATCTTATAAACAAAAAGGACACTTACAGTATTTTACGCCGATGTCAGCACATTTAATTACACTTGCAATATTTATCTAGCAACGAGGTGAACAATACATTTTACTCGCACGCTATAGCAGTCTCATATACGAAATCTCAATGTGACTGGGGTTGGACTAACGGCGCTTTAGCTAATGTCGTTTAAGCCATACTAGACCATGTGTTCCCAGCTTCCCTACGTTACCATGGCAACAGAATTTTGATTTACTTTTTTACAGGTTGCCTGTTAAAACCAATTTACGAAAATTGTAATGCAATAAAAGGATGGAAATGTAACGGTTGATTAAGACCTATCTATTTGCATCAGAAATATTATCTCTAGTTTAATAGAGAGTTTGAGCCATTCAACGCTAACGAAACGATAACGATAACGTTAACGAGAAACAGCGCGGGAAGACCGGAATGTCATTGGAATGCCATGCTTCGCATAGGGTAGTCCTTGACATTCCAGTCCGCCAGCGCAGTTTCTCGTTATCGTTACCGTTAACGTTGGATGGCTCAAACTCTCTAGTATAAAGAGCTAGCTCGATCTAGAGCAATAGAGAATCAATGTTCAAAAAGGTTGTCCCCGAAATTCCTTTAAAAATTGCCCACCCCCTGTCCACATGGTGTCCATCTACCCCCCCACCATATGACATTTATTTGCTGACTATAGGGCACTGAGTTGAGTTGAATTGAATTGAAGCTATATTTTGAAGATGTTCGCAATTTGATTTAGCAATCTTCAATAAAAACAATAGAGAGTTTGAGCCAGCCAACGCCTTAACGTTAACCTTAACGGCGGGAAGGGAGGAGCCACGGACCGAACTATCCAATAAACTAACTGAACGTCATGAGTGCGAATTACGTACAGTTAGTTCATTGGGTAGTTAAGTCCGTGGCGCCTCCCTTCCCGCCGTTAACGTTAACCTTAACGGTAAGGCGTTGGCTGGCTCAAACTCTCTATTCTCATTTGTTAAACACAATAAATCAGTAAACATTGCTTTTTAAATTAAAAAATTGGGATGTGTGGGGAAAAAAATGAAAATTACCATTTATGTCAAACTCATAGATTGGAATGAAAGAACTTTAATTACAAGTTTATTGTCATAGGAATTGGGTCAAACACTTCCGATGGATGAGCCTCTGGATACGGACAACATCAGTTGGATTCGTATGGGGACCACAGTGGCTACAAACGCCCTTTTAGAGAGAAAAGGAGAGCGAATGGCCCTAGTCATTACTAAAGGATTTGCAGATTTGCTTTTCATAGGCAATCAATCCAGACCAAAATTGTTTGATCTGGTAAATTGAACAAAAAATTGACTCTCCATTAATTTCTGATGACAGCAAGACTGAAATATTTCAAATAATTGCAGTCAATTCAATGTCCAGACGTACTGTATGAGGCAGTTGTAGAAGTTGAGGAAAGGGCGGTTTTAATGCAGGACAAATGTCAAATTAAGAAAGAATGCTCAACTGTGACAGGAAAAACTGGTGAAAAGGTAACTAACTGCACATGAAGAACTTAATTATCGATGATGTTTATACTTGATAAAAAAGCAACATACTTGTAGACATGAACAGAACTCAGAAGTTGTTCTTAAAATTTCAGGTTGAAATATGGGAACAGATCAACGAAATCAAGCTGCGACATGATTTTCAAAATCTTTTAGATCGTGGTATCAAGAGCGTGGCAGTTGCCCTAATGCACTCCTACACGTCAGTATATTGTTGCAAAAATACCAAATTGGTTTGCAGTACGTCCAAACTTTTCCCAGATGCGAAACTAACCTTTAGCATCTGTTTAGCTTCCCTGATCATGAGATCAAAGTGGGAGAAATTGCTGAAGAGATGGGCTTCACCCACGTCTCACTATCATCCCAAGTAATGCCAATGGTTAAGCTAGTGCCCAGAGGATATACAGGTTAGAATAAGTTATGCAGGTTCTAGCATGTTTTAATCAAATATCACGTATCTTGATAAAATCATTTTGAGTTTTTTTCCTTTGCAGCATGTGCTGACGCCTACTTAACCCCACACGTTAAAAGATACGTTTCGGGATTTGCTTCAGGCTTTAAAAATAATTTAGAGGTGAACTTAGAGGTTCAATTGTACAATATATTCAAACAAAAAGTTATTTAACTGTCATTCATTTTATTTCCTTCATTCTCAGGGTGTGAATGTGTTGTTTATGCAATCTGACGGCGGGTTAACCCCAATGGGAAAGTTAGTGTGCATCGATCGCATGGTTATCAATAGAGAGTTTGAGCCAGTCAACGTTAACGAAACAATATCGATAACGATAACCAGAAATGTCATTGGAATACCATAGGGTAGTCCTTGACATATTCCGGACCGCCCGCGCTGTTTCTCGTTATCGTTAACGTTGGCTGGCTCAAACTCTCTAATAACTGATACATTTTAATGTCGATATTAATCCCGTTGAATTAACACCGAAATAATTTTAACATACAGATTTAATGGATCAAGAGCCATTTTATCTGGACCAGCAGGAGGTGTTGTGGGCCATGCCATGACAACGTTTAAAAAGGAAACTGACCAGCCAGTCATCGGCTTCGACATGGGAGGTATTGACCATAGCGGTATCCAGACATAGGCCCTAAGTGAAATTTTACTATTATAAAAAAATTTTTATTAGGTTTGGTAAGCTTAGAGGAGGTTAAGTTAGGTTTTTTCATTTTTGAGTTTTTGTCCGTGATCCGAAATTAGTTTGTGATGACATGAGCTGTATCTTAACATTAAATTTATTGGTTAATCGTGTATTTTAATCGTTTCAGGAACGTCAACCGACGTTAGCAGATATGATGGACACTACGAACATGTTTTTGAGTCTACTACAGCAGGAATAGCAATCCAAGCACCACAGGTCATTTCGCTAAGAAACTATGTTTTGAAAATTTGGCAATTTTTGAAAAATCATTGAAAAAATGTTGGTAAAAAAATCGTTACTAATATCTAATATAATATTTACGTCATATATTCGCATAATATTCTAGCTGGACATCAATACTGTGGCTGCTGGGGGTGGCTCAATGCTTTTCTTTAGGTCAGGAATGTTCGTAGTTGGTCCAGACTCAGCTGGAGCAAATCCAGGGCCAGTATGTTATCGGAAAGGTGGGCTCAGATTAAACACCCTTAATCCTTTATGAAGTTAATAATTTTCCATCAAATTCAATACGCTTTTAAGAATATTCAATGACATCCGTTGCAAATTTAGGTGGACCTCTGACTGTGACAGATGCTAATCTGTGCCTCGGTCGCCTCTTGCCACAATACTTTCCAAAGATATTCGGAAAGACCCAAGATCAAACACTGGATCTTGAAGGAACGTTGTCGGAATTTGAAAAATTGACGAATGTTGTCAATGATTTCTTAACAAAGTCCGGTTCCGGAACCATGACTACAGAAGAAGTGGCAATGGGTTTTATCAGGGTTGCTAACGAAGCTATGTGCCGCCCAATAAGAGCTCTGACCCAGGTTAGCTCACAGCTGCTCATTCTTTCATGGTTTGAACATAGTTTATCTAATTTTCAGCAAATTTTAATTTATTTACAAAGAGCCGAGGCCATGATACTTCAAGACACACCATGACGTGCTTTGGTGGCGCTGGTGGACAACATGCATGTACCATAGCGAGAATTTTGGGAATGAAAACTGTTTTTATTCATCGGTAAGATTGTCTATTGACATCGTATGATGGGTTTCATTAAAAAATGTAATATGATGACTACATTTATCGCATTGCATTTAGTTATGCTGGAATTCTGTCTGCTTATGGCATGGCATTGGCTGATGTGGTTCACGAGACCCAAGAACCCTGCGCTAAAGTGTATTGTGAAGGTATTTATTTCTAAATTTCATTATGTATTCTAGTATTTTATTTATTTTTTCAGCTCTTATCACAGCACACAAAATTTCTTTTAGAATTCTCTCCGCACACAATACATTTTTATGATTCATTTTCTCTAATACTCTCAAATTAAAAATCCGATTTTTCAATGTCGCTTATTTACATTTGACCCCTTGCTATTAATCTACAAATAAGATTTTTGTTGGAAATGACCATGTTTAAGGTCTTAACCAAAAGCGATATGACTTAAATTGTATTGTATTGATTTCTATTCACAATTAGTGTGAAATTAAATTTTGACCAGTGGCGGCTCGAGTATAGGCACTGCGGAACTGCAGCGCCCCCTATTTCCACTTCATATTACCGATAACATTTTATATAATGACTCAATGAGTCCTTTTTTCTTTAATTATGTCTTTAAACTTGTACTATATATAACTAGTATCTATCCCCCACTGGGGGACCCCCAGTTTATACAAAAAACTTTGCATGGAACTGTGCGCTTCACAGTTCCAGCGGCGTGGAGTTTGACTGTTGTGTGGCATGCGCACATAGGAAGTTACACGCGAGGTTGCGAGGGAGAGAAAGCACTGTCGCTCCCGCAGTGCCGACCGTTTGACTGTTTGCGCATGCGCACTACATTTTCTGGAGCAGCACCCCCACTAATTTTGGCCACTGACCTTGACCCAATCTGCACACCTGTTGACACTGAATTCTACACTATAGATTGCGTAGTCGGAACAAAAATGACAATATATGATATTTTTTCATTTTTAAGAATCGTTCTCGTACATTGATGAGCGATTAGATGCCCTAACTTCCCGATGCGTAATTTCGCTGTCCCAACAAGGATTTGCGGAGTAAGTGATTTTAATGGACATGAGTATGTATTTCGATATTCCGAGTCATTCGCAGGATATTCTTTTTAGAAATGAAATCTATACAGAGCCATATCTTCACCTTCGCTACGAAAAGACAGACTGTGCTTTAATGTGCACCTCAACCAAATCGCAAGGTGTCGATTCGCATCCAAAATTTGGTGATTTTCTAACCACGTTTCAGCAGAGGCAAGCAAAATATCAAATATTACAAAATGATACATTTTTCACCAATGTACAATGACGATAAATTTGCGCTGTCTATCTAATTAAAAGGTATCAAAAGGAATTTGGATTCACCATCCAGGGGCGTCTTATCATAATCGACGATATTAGAGTCAGAGGATTTGGGAAAAGTGTATCTCAGGAGGAAGAAGAAATTGAAAAAGCAACGGACGAGGCCCCTATCGACTCTGTAGGAAAATATCAAATTTATTGCGTATTTTGTTATACTTATTTTTCAGTTGTCTAATAATCTATTTGCTATCTAGGAAACTAAATGTTATTTTGAAGATGGATTTCACGCAACCAAAGTCTATTTGCTAGAAAATTTGAAAGCTGGTCATCTCATTGAAGGACCAGCAATTATAATCAATCAGACAAGGTGATTTGGGTTCCTTGTCACAATTTTAATGCAATTTTTATTTTATTTATGTTTTTGTTTGTTAATAGCACTATACTAATCGAACCAGATTGCAAGGCCGAAATTACGAAGCACGGGAATGTTAAAATTGCGGTAATGTCTAAATTGTTCTTTAAATTACGTATTATCTTGTGAGGTGAAAATAATCTGTGCATTGCCTTTCTCAATTTACTGTTAGGGGCCATTCAAAAATTTTCTGGACACCCTACTTTAATAAAAATTAAGGGGGGAAAGTTTGAGGGGGAAGGGGTTCTGGGTCAACATGGACACCGTGTGGATAGGGAGTAGGATGGGTCAATTTTTTAAGGAATTTCGGGGACGTCCTTTTTGAATGGCCCCTTATTACTTTCACAAATGCAAGCAACTAGCTTGCCTAAAACTAACTTTATCCCAAAACAACAACAAAAAAATTAGTGTAAAGAAGAAATTATTTTATAACGACGTTTTTCTATCCATTTTAACCACTTATTTATTTCCCAAAGATCGGGAGTGGGACCTTGAAGCTCATAAGCCCAGAATTGGACGCAATTCAATTATCCATATTTTCACATCGTTTCATGAGCATTGCCGAGCAAATGGGAAGGTATTTCCTTACAAAACAAGGTTTTGGGTTCTTTATGAGGTTTTTGAATAAATTACAATCATGTTATTTTTACGTTTTTCTTCCCCAAGAATTTTGCAACAAACTTCGATGTCCACCAACATTAAAGAGCGCTTAGATTTCTCCTGCGCATTGTTTGGACCTGATGGTGGCCTGGTTTCAAACGCCCCTCACATTCCGGTGCATTTAGGTGCAATGCAAGAAGCAGTTCAATATCAAGTAGGGCCATTTTGCGTTAGTGGTGCTTTGGATAATTACGATAATCATTGATCACTATTTATTAAAATTACTACGCAGATGAAACAGTTAGGAAGGGACATTCACAATGGGGATGTCATACTGAGCAACCATCCTAGGGCTGGTGGAAGTCACTTGCCAGATTTAACAGTGATAACTCCGGTATGCATGCCCTTTTGATCAAATCTTGATTGATACCTAGCGTGTAACTCCAAATACAACGCCATGGCCCATTACTCAAAACTAGTTCAGATGTTGTGTTAAAGTCACAACTAATAAGATGGCAGCCACATTCTGGTAATCCTGGATTGATCTTACCGGAAATCAATTAAAAATTAGTTTATGGGAAGGTTCGAAACAATAAATTGGTGTAAATGCCATTTTGAAAACCTTGTCACAACTCTTTTTACATTTCATATGAAATTAATCACTATGATAAAAATGATCGAAAGTTGGTACAAAGTTAAAAATATGTTAACAATGCAGGTATTTTACAAAGGAGTGGACGAGCCAGTATTTTTCGTGGCCAGTCGTGGTCATCACGCAGATATTGGTGGAATCACTCCTGGTTCCATGCCACCACATTCGAAGACCTTAGCGGACGAAGGCGCAACCTTCAAATCTTTCAAATTGGTGCAAAATGGAGTTTTCCAAGAAAAGGGTATAATTTTATGACATATGTTCATTGCCGTGTTTCAATTCAGCAGAATATATTGATCTTGGTGTATTCTTCAAACATTAATTTATAGAAGTCAGTGATATGTTGATGGCACCGGGACAACTACCGGGGAACAGCGGTACACGAATGCTTCAAGACAATCTTTCAGATTTGCGGGCTCAAGTTGCGGCTAATCAAAAGGTAGGCAGAAAATTGTGTCTTTGATAAGTCTTGATACTAAACAAGTCAACTTTTTTGTTTTGCAGGGCATCCATTTAGTGTCTGAGCTCATCGATTACTACAGTCTTCGCGTAGTTCAGGCCTACATGTTGCATGTCCAAAACAACGCTGAATTGGCCGTCCGAGAAATGCTCGTGGCTGTGGCAGACAAGACGAAACAACAAAACGAGGTTGATGTCCAACTCAATGCTGAAGATTACATGGATGACGGGTCTTGCATCAAACTCAAAGTCATCATTTCACCCCAGGTGAACTGAGGCTAAAAAGGGCCCAACCGGTTGCAAGTTGGTCCTGCAGAGGGTCTATAGGGCCAACTGTCTTAAGTTCAAATGACAGAAAGGACGATCACATGCTTGGAATCATGGGCATTCATGAGTTAAGATATCCATCGCTATTTTCATCCATTTTTATAGGGTGAAGCTTTGTTTGATTTCACTGGGACTGGACACGAAGTTTATGGAAATTGCAATGCCCCGCATGCAGTGACAGTATCCGCAGTCATTTACTGCTTGCGTAGCATGATTGGCCATGATATTCCCCTTAATCAGGTGAAAAATATTACTTTTGTTCACATACACACCATGGGAATTATTCGGACTAGTCCTATTTCAAAGCAAACAGAAAAATGAAATTTGTCACATAATTCGACCTAAAATGCTCACATTTTATGTTGTCTTACAACAAAACATTAGGGTTGTCTGAAACCCATCAAGATCCACATACCAGCAGGAACCATTTTAAGCCCATCTGAAAACGCTGCTGTTGTCGGGGGCAATGTTTTAACATCTCAGCGTATTGTCGATGTCATTCTAAAAGCCTTTTCGGCATGTGCCGCTTCTCAGGTATGTTCAAATCGCCCCTACCCTTGATGGACGGATAGCAACTGAACTTTGATATAATCTTTCTTTGGTGTTCATCAAGGGTTGCATGAATAACATCACTTTTGGAGATGAAGAGACTGGCTATTACGAAACTGTTGCAGGTGGTGCTGGGGCAGTAAGTGTAACTGAAGACATTTTTTTCTTTGTTATAAAAGTCTACACATACGATATCTTTTCACCTTATATCTGCTTGTAGGGACCCACCTGGAACGGCCGCAGTGGTATCCACACACACATGACCAATACCCGGATCACCGATCCAGAAATACTAGAACGCAGGTAAATGACTCCCTCACTAAGGTCCTTATTCGGTTCAACTCAGTACCCTTTCCAAACCCTTATGTAACACACGTTTGTCCTAAACAGAACATACATTTACCAATGAACAATATATTGTAGGCGATAAATTCGCTCCTAATTTGTTGGGAACGTCCAGCATATTGAATACAGGGTTCAGTAAATTTTCTAGAAAAAAGTCATTTCAAGGATTTCAAGGCTCATCCCTTAAAATTTCAAAGTCCCCTTCCACGACATTTTCAGATTAAAAATTGGTTTCTTTTGATTTTTTTTTAATTATATCGAATTTTTCCGATTGACCAAAATGTCCTGACGCGGACTGGACATTATAACATAAATTGGTGCTTAACACGGCATGCAAGCATAATTTCCAAACTTTTCCTTGGTGCTGAAATTCAAGTGCATTTACCGACTTTCAAGGCTGGAGACGCTGGTTGTTGTTTTTTTTTGGGAAGGGGGGCATTCAAACAAAATTCCTTCAAAAATCGTCCAAAAACTGTGCCATTCCATCTCAGAAATGAAATGGACACCATACGGACATGAGATAGGGTAGGAGGTCAATTTTAGAATGAATTTTGGGGATGTATTTTTTAAATGGGCCCCAAAAGCAGCGTCTCTGACTGGCATTACTAGCCCTCGCATGTGATCCTTTCAACAATTATGGACAGGCAAACTGAACTTAAGATTAATATTTGATAGCTTCGTGGCAATAATTTCCTTTTGTTTTAAATCAATGAGGTACCCCGTCATTTTGGAAAGTTTTCAACTTCGTCAAGGGTCAGGAGGCAAAGGGCGTTATAATGGAGGAGATGGCGTAATAAGGGAATACCTGTTCCGCCGCCATCTCGTCCTATCGGTGCTAACAGAGCGACGAGTTTTCGCCCCTTACGGACTTTCTGGTGTGTTGTTTTGATATGTCTTTATCACGTAATTAAAATAAATTCAATGTAAAAGGTATTTACCTCGTTTACGACGGTTTCCAGGTGGCGAAAATGCGATGCGTGGCTCCAACTTGTTAATCTTTCAAGATGGCCGGCGTATTAACCTCGGTGGCAAAAATTCCGTCGCAGTTGGACCAAAAGTAAAGAAATAATTGCAAATTGTTCTTGATACACTGTCGATTTTAAGGTTCTAACCTCGAGCTTCACTAAATCCACAGGACCGTTTTCAACTTTTGACACCTGGCGGAGGAGGCTATGGTCCAATAGGCGAGCCCGCCGAAATTGAATATGAAAATCAGAATTTCAAAGGTCAACTCAACAGGCAATTAGAAAGAGGCAGTGTTTTTGAATATCGTCAAAAACAAGAATCTGTCTAGGCGGAAAATGTATTGCGAGGGATTAAACCTAGACCGGTTGCACCAAACTCAATTTAGCTTACTTGATGATTAACTTTCAACGCTAACAATCAAGCTATTATGAAGTTATTAAAACTAACAATTACTATAATTGGTTGCACCATGGAATTGCATTGGACGTTATTTTGTTATTATACACAAAAAAACAGGGAACCCTTTTTCATAAATTCGTAATGTTTCTGCTTTTTAATCAAAGTAATGCCTAATACACAATGAGACGACTGACGTTGAAAGTTCAGCGTCACGCGATTGGCGCATGCGCAACACGCCC
>JAUJYV010001590.1:0-16719 GCA_033995625.1 Ophyiulus pilosus
AATTGTTTCGCTTAACGAGTGTTTCGCATAACGAGAAAGACTCCGGAACCAATTATGCTCGTTATGCGAGGTTCCACTGTAAATGACATACTTTTACTCATTTATTTTTGCCTTTGCTTTAGGTTTAACCACTGGAAATCACCATTGGAAATCTCTCTTGCAAACCCAAGCCGGTAAGTTTCATTTTTCATTCATTCTGTATACCTCAATATAAATAATTAGCTCATATTAGAACAATACCCAACTAACGAGTGCTTTCTAACTATGGGTAATTTATAGAATCATTTGCATGCATTTGTGTTGAACAAAAGCTGAACATACACTTCTGGTGTTAGGATGTTTGAAGAATAACAAGTCAGCGTTTGCGTAGTTTAACATACATATGAATTTGATGGGTGCCGTAAAATGTTGAATATAATAACACATGGTGACCTGATATGATAAATTGTATTTTTTATTTATGCTGTATTACTATTTTAACATCATTAATGAGTATAAGTATATATATAGTAAGTTTCCAGGTACATTGACCTAATTATGTGTACTTCATATGCCTGCATTTGGGTAAAAAACGGAACATACATTATTTTGTATTGGGATATTTAAAGAATAAAGCGAGTCAGCTTTTAATCAAATTTAGTCATTATATTGACTTTTCCGTTTATATTGAATTCAATTTTAAAATAGCAAATCTTGAAACGTGTAATATAAAGAAATCTTACAAGTATTTCAAATTTGTGGTTGTCTTGCGCTTCTATCAATAATGAACTGTCATAACATATCCCAAATCTTGTTTAGACTATTTAAATACAACATGTGTGTGCCCAATCAACAGGGTTATATAAAAGGATTAATATAATATGGAACCAGTTTGTTCCAAAAATTATATCTATGAACCACAACTCTCGTTTGTCGTTCCATGGTGTTGACATCTGCCAACTTGTGTTAGGAAAGATGCTCTTCCGATTTTGTACGGGTCAATCTTCATCTGTGGAATCCTCCGGGTTAGGAGTTCTAGTTGAGTTAAGGAGTTTTTATGTTATATTCATGTTATAATCTATTGTTGTGAATAACAACTAGACTTACAAGTGTCTTTTAGTAGAAAATGTTTCACTTTTGCTTCTGAAAAATTGGACTCTTACTGCTAAAATATTACAAATTTTTAGGCCTTAAAAAGCCCAAAAAATTAAAAGTTGCACTTTTAGTGTAGTAAATTTGCATGTTTATTGAAGAAAAATTGCGTAACTCGTGGTATATATATGCCACTATAATCATGACCACATGATTCTAGCATCCTCATGCACCCATTTGCTGTACACTGCATTATCAAACAATCAAGCAAAATAGTGACAATAGTCACAAAGCTGATGTTTCCAGGCTAAGTTCTCCCATTGGCAAGCATATGCTCGTATGCTATGTGACCTATAAACACAGGGAAACTAGGAGTTTTAAAGGCCTGTTGGTCTTTAATACGAACACCTTTAATAAGTTGGCTTTAATACAAGAAATCTCCTTCAAATGTATACGTTCCACGCTTTAGGTGAAAATAAACGGGGGAATAATGGTGTTGAGTAATTGAGCTATAGGTAGGATAGTGGTTATGCTATCAGCTTTTCAATCGGAAGACCTGGGTTGATTTCTGGGTCTGCTGTCTTGACTTTGGTTTTCCATGTTTTCCACAGTTGTGTCCAAGGAAATGCCAACTTACAAAAAACATTAATGATTGAAAAATTGAATGTGACCTCTATTGAGAAATATAGAAAAAACTACACAACTATTGTGGAGGATTCCCTTATTATTACGATAACATATTTACGAATATCAGTAAATATCATAGAGCAATCACTTTAATTCTGCTGCCAGCTGTTTTCCATAACTTTTCCACATTTTTTTTTACTGTATGGTCAGTGTTCGCCGGAGACTGGGAAAGCAAAGTTTCTTTTGAACATATGACTAAAGTGCATTCGATATGCTTCAAAATAGTTTTATTCGGATATATCCATATTGTCATGTAAATTCGAAAATTTAAACATCATCAATATGACACTCGTTACTACCATATGTGACATAGTTAACTTTTCCACACATGGCCATGTGGTTGTTGGAGGAGAAAGGACGCTGGGCCAGGAACGTTCCACCAGTGCATTCTGAGACCTGATGAATGTCCGGTTCCCAAGCATTTTGTTTGGACGGTATATAAGTCTTGAATTCAAACCATTTAGAATCAGTCCTAGAGCAGTCCATCATGACATCCAATGTCCAGAGATTGTCCTGGTATATATTCATCGGATGATAGGCGCGAGATTTCACATTATTGGACGATAGAAACAACGGAGTCCCTGAAGCCTCAATTACATTAAAACTAGCTGGAAAACAAGAATTAAAAAATTCACTATTATCAGTTTTTTGTGTTTGAGGAAGAGTATATAGCTACCATTAAACTTTAAATTAAGTGCACGTGGTGCCACGATCTTGGGATGTTATTGATTTTAAAAAAAAAATATATTTTGCAATTTTTGAATCCTTAAAATATAATGGAATTTATCATGATTCATGCAGATACTCCTAATGTTATCGGGTAATAAGTAGTGATGTGTTTTCTTGTATACATGTTTGTTTAACATCTACTAGTGAATACGGATAGATTATGTACACACTAATCACTAAATTTGGAAAATTAAAACTTACTCTAAAATTACAAAACTGTCAGAAAAGCATTTTTTGGGGATACTTATTTTCAATTCAATACTTCAATTCAATTCATTTAAACTCAGTTCCCTACGATCAGCAAATGAATGTCATAATAAATTAACATCATCTTAAATAATTTCCCTGCTATAGATATCCCAAATTAGGAAAAGTTCTTAACGTTTCTAATTTCAGGAAAATGTAACCCAAAAGTAATTAAAATGTATGTTATAGTGATTACATTCCATGTTTTTTGAGCTACAGTTACAGTTATACAAATATTGGAATGTCATATGACGAAGGACATTTGTAAGACTTATTCTTACATTGTCGAGATTCCTTTCCATTCCAGTCCAATTCTGTGTCTCCTGTTTTCCAGGCTAAAAATTGCTCATCTTTCCAAATCGACGTGTGGTTTATAGGAATGGCACAGTTAGCATGTTCTTTGCAATCTGAAATAATGCAAATTTAATATTTGATAAGGAAATACTATGAGAAATGAAAAACGTATTGATGCCCAATGTATTTTAATTCTTTCTTTCTTGACCATTTGGCTTACAGGTATAAATCATGCAAATCAGGCAAGGACAACCCTAATAATGCAATCCATGCATTATTAGGGTTGTCCTTGCCTAGTTTATTATAAAACCGATCAAATTGTTTTGCTCAAAGATTTGTCATTGCTGACGTCATATGTATTTCAGATTATTAAGACAATTTTTAAAAATTGCAAAAATTGCAATATTAATTTGAACCTCAATGCAGTGCTACATATTCAAAATATTTTCCCTTTTGCAGAGTCTCTCGTTGAAGACTTTACTGTAAATGTAGAGCAATTAAGTACACATATGGATGAGATTCTGTCCATATAGCCCTGTGTCAGTACAAAAAGGATCATCCTTGACTAGCAAACAGGTTCTCAGTTCGAAATGCTTTTTTGATGTGGACAGATACATTTGGACAAACATCAATACAGAAATATGTTCATGAAACACAGTTCAAAAACTTATTTTGCAGAAACTTTGTTTCAGTTTCATGAAACATCCCAGTGTGTACTAAGCATGAGGGAAATCATAAGACCAGGGTCAGCCAAGCCACTATCTCTAGAGCATTGCAGAAGTCAACAGAGCATCTAGCCAAATCTGACAACACTTCTCAGTCACTTCTTCAATCAGCCAATTCATCGTTAAAATAATCAAGAAAATGTAGATGATTGTCAGAATTAATTTTACGTCAGATTTAGAAAATTTATAAATAGCTTGTGCCTTGTTAGGAAAAATAAATGATTTTTGATCTTACCTGATACTCTGTCAGAACTAGTACCACCACGCATAAAAACACTTCCTTGCTCAAAGCTTTTGATATCATTTACTTTTATGAAAACGACTGTACGACGGTAATGTGACGGTATTCCTTCGAAGATTTGGTTATGAGGAGATGGTGACGGATCCGAAATTGCGGCCTGCGAATACAAAATGTGGAATGTCACATTTCTAAATTGAGTAAATTGTTTAAATGTACCACGAGTCTCAGCTCGTCTCGCCTGGTTTGTCGGGTCATGGAGTGATTGTGGTGGTGGTGAAGGGGGCAAAGGAATTTTGTGTTAGGAGTTGGTTGTGAACTGTGGCCACGATGTTGACCACTCCATGAAATTGGGATGGAAAAGTGTTGGAAAAAAGCACGTGAAATAGGTTAAGGGTATTGGTCACGAGAAGAGAGATACTTTTTTTTTAGTTGCTATTATTTGAATGTAGGAGACATGAGTCTAAGGAATGTACATATATATGATTAGAAAGCCGTATTTCGTGAGGACGTTGTTGGGGTGCATGATGAAACTTTTTAGGCACAATGGTATATTGTAGGCAAGTTACGGTTGAGGTGTCAAGAGGGGGAGGGGGTCAATTAAGTATGAAGTAAATTAATATGCTATAAATGTTGTCGCGCTCAGTTTGTTGACATAGAATATTTAAAGGCTGTAACTGGCCTCATCAACTTTATCGTTCACCAATGGTAGGGATCCAAATTCAGTTCAGATATGTTCTGATTTTAGAATGACAGTTTGTAGGTATGTTTCTTTAAACGGCAATTTTTTCAGTGAGGCATTCACTTCTTACTAATTACAGTTCAATAAACTTATCTTCGCTTGAGTACTGGAGAAACATTTATTTTCTTTCGATAATCTCTTCCGAAAAAATTAAATCCGTCAGTTAATTTTCAAATTCACATCCAGAACCCCCTTTTTCTTCTTTTTCTTGCACATGCCCCCCAAAAAAATGCACAAGCGAACCAAAATGCACATGCAAAACAAAAAATACAGGGTGTCTCGACAACAAATGAAATGTGTTTGGTAAACACTTTTCATTTTGTACCCAAATTCCAGGTAATGAAGGTAGCAAGAATGTATCAGAAAGTTGTTGCATTAGAACCCTGCTAACTTGTTAAGAAGTTTTTGAAGGGACCGGAGTTTTTTAATTTCTTAAGCGGGGAAAACTTATTAAATGGGAAAAATTGCATTATAATTGTACTCTTGGGACCATTAAAAAAATGTATTCTTCATCTTCGACTAAACCCACACAATGCTTTCACCAAAAACGAATTCATTCAGATTTCACCCCAAAACCCATACTCTCTTTGCAAGGTCACCCCCTCAGATTGGCACCATCTCCTGTTCACATGCACTAATCAAATCATAGTCGCAACAAAGATTAAGTCTCCCCCATCCTCCCAATCAACCACCAAGAAACCATCCTGTTTCTCCTCACTGTCACCAACGCCAGCCTGCCTACCATCTGGTTGGCATACCATATCGCCAGCATATTGACACCATATCAACACCCCAGTAGATATCTATCAACCACCAAGAGGGTTCTTCTGTTTTTATGTTTTTAAATTTGCAAAAATCCAAAAAAACTATAGGTGGGCTGAGTCCCACAATGCATATGTGCTTAGTTTCTTTCCTGCACATTTTACTTGACTTTTCCTGTAAAATTTACGGATTTTTTTTAGCTGTGTAGAATGTTGACGTAAAATGTCGAAAATACAAAATTGTTCCTTATACATACTCACCTGGGCATGGAGTGCCACCATTCCATTCGGCAAATTAAGGACTAGCATGCCATCGGAAGTAACCGTAAATATTCTGCCGGTGCATTTCTGGTCCGTGTAAATGCCTGAAGTGATGTCACAGTACTGGCCGGGTGCCAGTCCGGTTTGTACCGTGATGTCCATGATGGCATCCTCGTTGTTGATGGCGAAAAAGCCCTTATTGCCACGCGAAAATGAGATCTGCTGATTTGTGTTGTCAGTCCAGAAAATCACCGGTTTATTCTGTGTGGCTATCGAAAATTGCACCATTTGAGCAATTTCTGGCCATCGATGTTCGCAAACCCAATCGCCAAGGCAGCTGTCGTCGCCTGCAATTTCCACAGGCAGGGTGTTAAAGTTTTCATCATGGGGTGGACCAATCTGAAAAAAAAACAACAAAGTTAAAAAATTCCGTAAATTTTACAGAAATAATAGAGTAATCGTGATATTTCCTTCAAATTTATCCAACATGAAGGAATTTTCCATATTAAATGCCTCTATTGAGAATCTATTGATACAAACTTTGACTCTTATTTAAAAAAGTACACTAAAATTTAGATACTTTGGATCTTTGGTAACTTTGGGCCAGTCATCATCGTTTTGCCCAGATAGAATGTCTTATGCGTCTTTTAATGAGGCTTTTTCAAACAGTTGGAGAGAAGTAGTCTTCCGTCATATTGTGATGACTTCCCAATATTCTAAATTCCGCATACACTTTTTTAGAATTCCAAAAAAAGAACACCAAAAACTTGCCCAAAGTATCCACATTTTAAAGTATTTTCCCTGAATATATACCAGTGTTGGTTTATAGAGTACCAAATGCCAATTATGTAAAGTTAAAATTAGGACGACAGAAGGTGTTTCTTACCCAATTGTTCAAATCTTCTCCATTCTGCCAATTTCTTTGCCATCGGTAGCTGCTCATGACTCGCTTCAGTCCGTATGGCCAGGCCAGCATAAACACCACAGCCTTTCTGTAAAGTTCTGGTTTAAAAAAGTTTAAAATGTCATCTCCTCCACCTCCGTGACCTCTTTGATTGTCGTGGTTGTCGACGAAAACCAAAGCATCGTTGGAATTCACCATTCCCCAACCTTCGCCAAAGTTTCTGGCATAGCTGTTTAAAAGAAATGCACGAGGTTAGTTTTGGTGCACTTATATATATACCAGCGAAAGTGCCCTTTTCTTTTGACGAATGGATACATTTTTAAATATTTTCTAATTGTGCTACATAATCGTTTCTATACCGATGTGGTACGCTGTCACAAAGGTACTAATGTACGATCCTGAGTTTC
Organism: Ophyiulus pilosus; assembly: GCA_033995625.1. Taxonomy (NCBI): domain Eukaryota; kingdom Metazoa; phylum Arthropoda; class Diplopoda; order Julida; family Julidae; genus Ophyiulus; species Ophyiulus pilosus. The sequence goes on from JAUJYV010001590.1 coordinate 7,066, forward strand.
ATTTGCATGTTCACCCATGCGGAATAATGATATAGACCATATAAGTCTGAAAACATTTGAGTATTTAAGTATGAAAATATATAACATTCTCCATATACATGTATGTCAGATAACATTTATGGAAATATACAACAAGATGCATACATGCAAATTGTAGATGGAAATGGTATAATAATTTCCACATGTAATACATTTCTAAAGTTAGGAATGCATGAAGATACACTTATAATGTACAGATGAAAGTAGCAGATATTTGTGCTATCACGTACTACAGTACTTTTTTATACATTGGTAGCCGAATTTTGCAATTTTAGATTCCACAATGTCAAAAAGGATAATATTCATTGACGGCTCTTAACTGTATAAACGACGTTTATAATTCTTGTTCTACGCCCAAAAATGTGAACATACTTCGGAGCAGTTTTCCAAATTAACTGCGGAATTCTTTTAAATCAAGAGGGAAATTACAGAATCTCAAAGGATATTTTGTCTACATCTTGATACATAAACGACCGGATTCTGTTTTTGCTCATATGGAATCTCTGTTTAAGATTTAAGAAATCTGTTTTGGGAAATGGTGTTTTCGATGATATAAAATTCACGCAATGATTAATGTAACAAATTGAATTGGAGTACATTTTCCCTGGCAGTAAAAAAAAATTAATAAACTTACCACAGTTTGTCCTTTCCGTTGATTATCTTCCCCAAGGACATGCCATATTTGAATTCTGTGATCCTCCCAATGCTAACGTAATCCTTGCTGCTCACTCCCTCGTATCCCATATCAATGACTTCTTGAAAAATAAGCGGCTGGGTGTTGGGCTCAAAGTACTTTTCAGAGAGTGAATTCAGGTTGCTGTAGATGAGGGCCAAGTCCTCTGGCCACATGTGCTTGGCGGCGTCCACACGAAATCCGGCGACGCCGATATCCAGCAAATGGTTGAGGAAGTCGACGATCTCATCCCTCACGTGCCCCACCTTGTGGTTCAGGTCGTTCAGGCCCACCAGCTTGCAGTTTCGTACCTGAGAAGGGTCCTGGTAGTTCTCAATGTTGCCTGATTGCGTCGGACATAGGGCATCGCTAAAGTCATCTGGCCCGAAAGGGACGTCGTCAAAGGTACGGGCATCGCAGTCGAAACTGCTTCCGTTGGTCCCTCGAGTGCCCTTGGGAAGATTACCGGCCATGTGGTTTATCACCACATCCACGTATATCCTGAATGTGAAACGTGCATTCTAATTAGATCCGAAACAATTTTCGTCATCATTGGCAATTAATTAAACTTGTTACAATGTTTTTTTAAAAAGTGAGGGAAACTTCAAATGGTAGCACCACTGCAGTACAGTGGTGTACTGCTAGTTTATCGTGGAACTTTAACCACATTCTTTCGTTATTTTTTTGGCGCTTTTTTACATTTTCATCACGTGACCAATTTTTATGTAGACCGTCTTAATTGATTGCTGCTGAATCATCTAAATGAAACTAACTGACAGTAATGGTTGCGCATGCGTGGTTCTTTTTTATCTTTAACGTTAAGGTAAGGGAAAGACGAAAAACGTGCACAAACTCTATTGGGTTGAAATCATCAGTATATAAATTAAAGCGCTTGTCTCTGTGACAACCCTGATTTTTAATTCATTGCACACCGTTTTGGCTTCTTTTAAGACTTCACCAGGAGCCCTTAACCTCCTCAGTAATTTTTTTTTTAAAAGTGAGCCTTAAACAAACAACATTTTTGCATGTTTCAAGCTATTTACTAAAGGCGAGTATCTTTGTTACAACCCATAAGTTAAGAAATCAACAGAACGTTTCCCCTCACATAACCATCATCAAGTGTCCGACAGACATTTTTTACATAATTTTACATGGGAACAAATAATGCAATAAAATATATTAGAAATGTCAATAAGGGGTGGAGTTGGGTAGACACAAATATTTGTAGCTGGCCTTTATTGGCATGTCTGTATTGCATTGCATTATTTGTTTAACAGCATATCATGCAAACGTGTTCTGCAAAGGGTCAATAGGGCATCTGATGATGATAATGTGAGCCGAAACGTCGTAGTGGTCAAACCATAAACTCTTAAATTGCTTAAATGGCTTAATCATAGTGAAGAATATTTTTTGTTCAACAAGCACATTTCGAAATTAATTTAAAAAAGGATATTTCAGAAATCAAGATTTCATTTAATAAATTTGTACGAGTAAATTACTGTGTGATGTATTATTTTGTAATAAGTCCTAAATATCAAGTAATTACTACAAAACGTAGCTTCCAATTGCAATATAAAAGCTAGCTGTATCAAGTGACGTACAACTTTAGGGCTAAGGATGACGACATTTTTTAAGGAAATATATGAAATTGTGCTACCATATATGTGACATAGACCTGCTTACCTAACACCAACTCTGTTGCACCTGTCCACCATCTGTTTAAACTGCTCTTCGTCTCCACTTCTAGTGACTAGTTTGTAACTTACAGGCTGGTATCTTTCGTACCATGGTCTGTTGACGCCATCTTTATTTTCGATTATAGCATTCTCACTAGGTGGGGAAACCTGAAAAAATTGATTGATTAAAGGAATGTTAAATGAGAAACATAAATAATATGTGAAAGTACTAAATATTTGTTATTTTAATTACAAGCAAGTACGATTAAAAAATGTTTGATCACGACCACCAGACAAACTTGGGTAATTGGACTCATGAGTAGGAGTACTGATTACTTACGAGTGCCTATGGAATACTACTCCATAGTATGAGTAGTATGGTAAGCAGACTTGGGTAAATTGTACTCCTGGATTTACGAGTATTTCCCCCCTACCATATGGCATTTATTTGCTGACTGTAGGGTACTGAGTTGAATTGAATTGAATTGATTGCAAAAGTATACTTTAGGGAACTCAATTTATTTTAAACACCAAATGTTTTATAACAATTGAAAAATTTAAAAAATCTTAATGAATAAGAGAACACAAAATTAACCCTCTTAGATCTTAATAACTGAAAGAAAAGAAAGAACAGTACATCCAATAACAAATGTAGAAATATAAAAATTAGGATCCATTCATACTATTAGCTTTTAGGATGACCCTCATTTCAAATTACTCGTTCTTGTTACTCAAATGCATTAAATGCGACTCAATTACATACTTCAAAGTATTTCTATTCATACTCGATTACATTGGTACTCATAATTTCAAATTACGTTAATACTCAATGACATTTTCAATCGCCCATTATGAGTACATTTTTGTAATCGAGTGCATTGTACTTATACATTTGAGTACATTTTGTATTGAAGAATTGTTATACTTACTTGAACGCCTGCGTAACCCATTGGTGCGAGAAAACGTTCACATTCCTCCGCAATATCTACCCATCGCCATTCGAACAAATGCACCATGACATCTCTACCTGGGGCATAATTGGATTCATGAAACGACCCATGAGCTGCAGGAAAAACCAACAGCAGCACCACAAAACTTAGACTGTTGATGGTTTCAGCCATTACTTCAAACTACGTTGTTAAGCGCAATGGCATTGATTTTTATAATTCCATCGTACAATGGAGGGTTGACGTTTTGTATCACTGATACCTTGTCAAACAATCCCTACGTATCCTATTGGCAGATGCTGGCCTTGGCGGAAACAAGTTCTTTAAAATGGGCCATTGAGTTGAAGAAGCATCAATTCTTGTTAATGGAATCACATGACAATGTCGTGAATTATGAGTGTGCAACTGATGATTATAATGACATGCCGTTTTGAAACTGACAATACCTGTCACCAATGCAGGAGGTGCATTCTGCTACACGCATGTTTGATAACACGTCAAACAATACATAAAGCAAGGGCTGTCATCGTGGTTATTCTGGATTGAGCTATTTATTACTTACAAATCTGCAAAATTAACAAACGTTGGTTGCATGATATAGTGCGTGCTTTGCATTTTGGATGACAGGACGAAAGCAATTATGTGCTATATGTTATCATAACTTGTCATTTAGTAGTTGTCCATAACAAAGAAATTTGGATGATGTTGATGGCAGTTCAAGGTTTTTGCGAGGTTTGGTTGATTTCAGATTTGAGGCCTAGTTCTAGCTTCCAACAATCCAGTTGAATTTAAAAATGGAGTAATCTGTCCTATTATTGCTAACGTTTTGCACCCTTGCGTGGACAACACTAGTGGTAAATACTGTAGCGTTTCCGTTTACATTGAAATTTACTCCATTGAGTTGCCAGCTTTCAAATGCTCGAATGTTTAATTTCATAATAATTTAAATTTAGGCTTGTAGATAAATGTATATGGAACACAGAAGTGAAAAACAGTGAAAATCTGGATACAGAAATTAGTTCATGATTGCATGGTTTAAAAAATTATTTATTGGCAAATTGCAATTTAGTCATTAGCATATTTAAGTCCTGGTTCATTGGTATACAAATTGATATACATAGATGTTCAAGAGAAGTACTTGAAATGATGTTATTTTATTTTAATTACTTATTACAGTCGCATGCAAGCTCTAGGTTAATAAGAAATAAAAATTACTGTAATGTTGAAAAGTTGAATAAATCAAGTGTCAGGGTCGTCAGTATATGGGGCATTTTTGTTCCAAAATTTAATTCGTTCAATCATCTTATCTGTTTGAAATGTCATGGTGTTGGTTTCTTCTGCCATATTCAAATATTCCACTTTCTCACCATTCCCTGATGTGGTCCATTTAGTTCCATTGAAACCGTTAGGTGTAGGGTTTCTAGAAAATGTATCAATTTAATAGTATTCTTATTTTTAGTAAGCTATACCTGAAATGCGAACCACATACCCTTGATCAGCGAAGTTAAACCACATGTTAACTAGTTGATCACTATATTTTTCGTCTCCTTCTGTCAATGCTGTTCTATTGAACAAGTAATATAGGTCATCTTCGTGTTTCACATCTGGAAGTAAATTAAGGGATTATTCTAGCAAAAATAGAACGATTTCCCGTAACTTTAGATCCTTTCATTAATATACGAAATTGTCTTTGTTAAAAATGTACTCTAATGAGCAAATGGATCGAGTTGGAAAGATCAGTAGAGAAATGGGGTGGCCAAAAAATCTAAGTTACCAAATAACTTTTAAACCGATTTAAAGACAAGTGTGGTTGGATAAGAAGTAATTTATGAGGCGTTTAGTAACCATATCTTACAAGTTTAACATTGCAAATTCCCTTTCTTAATTCATATGACGCGACATAAAAGTAGCTTAAAACATTTACCGAAAAAGTTGGGGTACATTTTGTAATAAGGACGTTGTAGAGCATTGTAAAATTAATTTAATAAGTGTCACCCAATTTAATTATCATTCGAAAATTTGCAAATTCGTTCCATGGTATTAAGTGGTTGTGATCAATTATGAATAATGATTGCAATATTTTCGTGAAATTGATATACAAATGCCACAACAAAACATTTCTTTAAATCGTTAACATTATAACATTAATGGCAAATTCTTAATAAATGTTTTGTAATTTTTAAAAAAATGACTCGCGGAAGACGAAATTTTTGAAAACTATGAGGCTTCACTACATGTCATAATTGTTCAAAATTCGAATATTTTACCAAAAATTGTAAGGTTTACCGTGATCTATAAACTATATTTGTCTTTAATATATCATAGCCTGATGAAGGATTTTTGAAGCCAAAACGTTGTGCCAAACTGCCAACTATTAAAGTTGAACTTGATGGGTTGTTTTACTCGAAAATCTCGTTGTCATTATTAATGCAAGCTTGCATAGCACAAGGATATGGTGTACTTTCCTGCCATGCATGTATGCTATGCAAAGCAGCATACATATGAAAAACCAAAACTTAATTTGTTAACTTTGCGATTAATAAGTTTTAAAAAAGAACACAAAATGTTGAATCTAATTCATTTGTGAATATTCGTTTGGTATTAAATTTTGTGAAGTAATTAAAAAAAGTACAGAAAGTTAATCTTTTCGTTATAACTTTTGGTTTTCACATATAAATTTCGGACTTTGTACATTTGATTAATTCGTCGTGTGCTTATACCGCCTTTTCTCTCTTTAGAAAGCTAACTTAGTAGAGAGTTTGAGCCATCCAACGTTAACGAAACGATAACGTTAACGAGAAACAGCGCGGGAAGCCCGGAATGGCATTGGAATGCCATGCTTCGCATAGGGTAGTCCTTGACATTCCGGACCGCCAGCGCTGTTTCTCGTTATCGTTACCGGTATCGTTTCGTTAACGTTGGATGGCTCAAACTCTCTAATGTAAACAATTTGCATATTACCTCTTTCGCCAGTATAGTTTGTTTGGCTAACATTCCCAGCATGTCCAAATATATACATGTAAACAGGAACATGTAGATCTGCTATTAACTTAGCGGTCATACTATTTCCAACATAGAAAGTTGCATCTGTGCACATCTGCAATACAAATTTAAAACAGTAAAAATTGGTTCCAATGGAAAAATATAATATTTTTATGTTAAGTTGGAGCGTTTTTACGAATTTTATAATGTACATATACGTTTATATAAAAGGATTGTCGTGCATTAGAAACTCATGTTCTTACGCCAATGCACAATGCAAAGGATTCATGCAAACATAACGTCAATAAGGAATATTTTGATATACTATATATTCCTAAAAGAATGGCATAATACATATTTTATAATTTATTTAAATGTTAACTTCACACTTACTTCAACCACAGCACGAGCGAGTTGAGTTTTGTTATTCAAATCAATTTTGTCAACATACTCTCTTCTTACAGCATCCGACAGGCGCACTAAGTTTGTTTCATACTTTGTTATCGAATTCAACTCTGTTGGCAGACTTGTATTAAAAAACTCATCGATTAGGTCGTACTTGGTCTGATTTCCTATAATAAAAATGCAAATTTGTATTTTGGGTGGCCAACTTACCAGTAAAAAGTGTAAAATACACTATGTAGAGTTTTGACTTCATCTCAATTGGTCAAAAACTCTGAAACATATATTATACAAAGCGATTATGTTTTTAGAATTTAATTGGGTTTTTTATTTTTAATTTTTCGTTCACTTAATTATTAAAAAAAAAATAGTAAAAAAATTAATGAAATATAAAAATAAATTAAAATGGACGGAATGTCTTTTCAAATTTTAATCGTTTTCGATATTTTATTTATAAATAAACAAAAAAGCAATTCGCCATTTTTCTGTCCACGTTTTTCTGTTTTTGGCGAATGGCTTATATTTATGTATGCATGCAATATTTCTAAGATATGAAACGTCAGTATATAGCATTATCTCAGTGCAAACAATATAGTTAAAATCTCTGCATTTGATTTTAAGAGCATGTTATCAGAAGTTTTCTATAAATGTATCTGTATAAAAAATATATGCTGTTTTCTAAAAAAAATGCATGCAAAATTCAATGATAGTCACTAAACGTACCGTAAAAGATTAGTGCACCATCATCTTTGGTAATCCCGATCATCAAAGGCACTTTGTTTATTCTTCCTTCTTTCAATAATTTCAAAGGATTTTCTATTAAAAATCTGCCATGAGTCGGGTTTTCGATTACAGGTACAAATGGCGCCACGCCGCTATTATGCCACTGTAATAGAAAATTCAATTCAATACTCAATTAAGTACTCTATATAGTCAGCATCTAGATTCCATATGTTTGAACAGAAATTTAAAATTATAATCAGAGTATTAAAACGTGAAACGTTTTGCAATTTTGCACGACACATTTTCCGGGTTGGGTTATTAGACTGAAAATAGATAGACTGAATTCTAATGTTTGTAAATTGATATTTGTATAAAGGCGTTATAAATCAAATACTTAGATCTATGGATGTTGTGTCGCAGACAAAATTTAAAAAAAAAATTCCTCCTAGAAAATTAAACCCAAAAGGGCAATTTCAGAAATTAGCCAAATTTGGACAAATTTGTTCCATCACGCATGTGATATTAATACTTGTAAGTATGTTCATGTGTACTCAAAAAGCCCAATTTCTGATATGTACATGTATATACAGGGTGGACCTGAATTCATAGCCACCCCAATTTTTGTCTTAATAATATTGCTATGAAAATTCTGTTAATGCAATTAAATAGGAAGTCATGTGTGCTATATCCACTGAAGTTGTTAGATTTTAACTTCGACCGTTTGTTCACGGAAATCCACATAACAATTTTGACCCGTAACACTTAGGATAAAATGTCCAATTAGGAAAAGGAAGAGAGTAGGCAATTAAGAACTGAAGAAAAAATAAATGGTGTTACGCTGCAGCACAGTGATGTACTGCAGTGAAGCGAACTACAACAAAATCTATTTATATGATTTTACTGATATGATTTACAGAGATGACATGTTATGCTGTATCTGCCATGTGATATTGCACAATTTAATGGCAACATTAGCTTGAATTAGTGTATAAAAGGTTATGTTTGAATTCCTCAATAACATAATACATGTAATTATAGGTCGCTTCACTGCATTGCAGCACTGTGCTGCAGCGTAACTACCATTAGGCGTTTCCCTCCGTTCTAAAAGACGATGTAATAACTTTAATAATTGCAAATAAAGACAATTTGACATTTGTCCTTAATCGTTACAGGTCACAAGTTATTTTGTGGATTTCCGTCAACAAATGGTCGTTGCTAAAATCTAACAACAATTTGAATGAAATGTAATTTTATAAGCAAACATGTATTTCCAGGAAAATTTAATTTAAAACAAAGCATTATGCAATGAAGTAGGTAAGAGTAAATACCCCTAGTCGGATGAAGGCATCCAGGATTTCCTTTGCTGGTTTGTGTCGCAAGCATTCCACCATTACTGTTGTATTATTGGATGCATTGCATCGCAACTCTTGGCCCATTTGGAATGACCATCGAGCGGGATTCTTTTGTAAAGCCCAGTAATTTAATAAAGCACCACTCTGAGCAATTGCACCTCGAAAGAGACCTGCAATGGATATGAGAAGTGGGAATAAGATTTTATCTTAAATTTGAGGAAACCTAATGAGAAATTTGTTGATCAGATACCTTTAGACATGGGTGATACTAGATGATAGGTGACCGAAGCTCCTCCTGCGCTTTGCCCGAAGATGGTCACGCGCTTTGAGTCCCCGCCAAAGGCGGCAATGTTCTTCTGCACCCATTGTAGAGCAAACACTTGATCCAGCAAGCCAAAATTCCCAGAAGCTGCCGAGTCACCAGTGCTGAGAAACCCTTGAAAGGAACAAAGAAAAATTAAATATGCATATTGTGTAGTGATATTTACAATTACCAGCTGGACAAGTCCATGTGGGTAACAAAATCGCCATATTCATGTATGGCCATACCATAAATTTAAAAGTTGAATATGAACTGTTATGAATGGCTATACGTAAAACTCGTCACACTCTTTATGCCCACATGAAAAAGTATCATAGATGTGCATACTGAATATGCCAATTTAATGTTTTTTTGGTATATATCATGCATGCATGGTTATGTGTCCCGCCATGCACCATACAAGATGAGGCATGATCTATACAGTGATACCTCGAGATACGAGTTTAATTCGTTCCGTAACCTTGCTCGTATTTCAAAGCAATTTTCCCCATTGAAATTAATTGAAATGCCATTAATCCGTTCCAGCCCCCAAAATGCA
>JAUJYV010001591.1:0-16715 GCA_033995625.1 Ophyiulus pilosus
TCTAAACACAGACTGAAGTAGCAATGGCACGAAAAGTTACATCGCACAATTCGGGGATTCTCCTATCCACGTCACTCATTATGCGAAACAAACGCTCGTTAAGCGAGTCATTTAAAAAAAATTATATTGCTCGTTATGCGAGGTGCCCGTTAAGCGAGGTTCCACTGTAATAAGGTCGTACATTTGTTAAAGTATATACTAGCTCGAATGAAAGTTTTTGAAAGATGACATTTAGAAACATGTACATGTTTGTTAAAATTAGACGTTTTGAATAATTCTTGAAAAGCAAACATGTTTGTTTCTGTACATTTCTGATAATACAACCGTTAGTTAGACTCCTTGTTAATTTTAAAAGCTGTTGAAACTATATATAAGATACAGCTATATTTTTATAAAATACTTCTGAAAAGAACGAACACTTAAAGTAAAATTAAGCTTTCCGATGACAAATCGATTTCGCTGTAGCGAGATAATGAATTTATATTCGGTAAAATCCTGGTGCTTAAAGGTGGAACTGAGTTTGAAGTAAATCATAAACCCAAGTCTCTAGAGGCCGAGCTGGAAGCATTTAAGGAAAGTAAAGAGGTACTGAGCTTCTCAAAGGGAAATTAGGTTTTCGAACAGCTATATTGGGTTTCCTGAGTGGAAGTGAAATTCCTTAATGAAAATCTGCATCTCTTGAGCGACACTTGGGCACGTTCATATATCTCGTGTTATGCTGGCTGTAGCATCCTTTACTGCTAATGACCACGTTTCTAGTACTTTTTCCACAAAATTCAATATTTATGGCACATGTTTGCTCTGATTACGTTTGATGAGTAGCTTGAGCCCAGTTTTTCGAACTTGAAGTAGCGAAAACGTTCTTCATGTAGGCTTAACATCAAAGGAACAATCTTTTTCAAGACTTTCAAAATTGAAGTAAAATTGGTTGCACACAAATATAGCAGCAAGCTTATTATATATTCTAAGAAATTTAACTACAACATTGTTTTAATCACTCATCAACCCAACTTTAAATGATTTTCCAGAGAATCTATTATGATCTCCAAACGTTAAATTTTAAAATGTGCATAGTGATTTAATTAAAAATAATGAACTAATACATTTAAGCTTACATTATCAGTAATATGGCACAAAATTATATTGATTTCTGACAAGTTTTAAATTAAATTATAGGCATATTCAAAATTTTCACATTTCCTAATCTTTGTCTTATTAATTAACTTAAATTTTAATCTTAGTCACTCATTACCTGCTCTTTAAGTCAGTGTTCTTATCCTTCCCCTGCAGTATTTTATTCTTTTTGCCTGTTTTATTTGTATTCTGTGATCGTTTGAATGGGCCTCCTGGAAGGACCAACTTAAGATGTTCCTTTGGAACTGTCAACAGTCCATTGTCCCTCAAATTGGTACGCTGTTGTACATTTACTTTTACCATACCTTGCGTACCTGTTGCAAGATTAAGCCATTATCGATTTGGTCCTTTTAGCCTCAGTTGCCTTTGGGCCTAACCATTTAACCTAACTATTATTACTAAATTAAAAGTAAATGTGTTTCCGTATTGCCAAAACTACATTCCAAATCTTTTGCGATTAATATTTTTCTTGTGGAATATCTGAAATACGTAATTCTGCATAACATGACTGTCAAACTATTGCAATTTATATTTTAAGTAATATATAAGACCATGACAATGCAATTTTTATATGCTTTCCATCTGAATGGAAATGTAACCATTCATTCGGAAGATATTTTTTGTTTCTGCTTTTGCATATTAGATTAGATGGTTTTATTTTTATATAGATGTTTTTAGCATCCCAATGAGTGATTTTTCTAATTTTGAAAGAAGAATTCTTTGGAAACGAATTATTGATTAAAATTATCTGCAGCAATATATTGTTTACAATATTGGGGTAGATTGCCAACTGTACATTTCAAACTTTTGAGGTTTTTAGTCGAGCTTTTCTTGCGTATGCTGTCCAACTTTTGTTAACCGGCAGCACCATCTTTATGGGTTTTAATTATGCCTAATTGCCTTTCTTATCTTTTTGACAAATGTGTCCAGTCCAGATATCTGCGTTTTCAGCGTCTTTTTGGCAGGCCTTCCTGGCTTCTGATGCTCCCTGGATAATAGGGTCATTTGGTCAAAACGCTGTAAATCCCCAACTTTATAGGTCTGGCATCACTTTGATATGAGCAGGGGATGATGGGGTTAGTACTGATATTGACTGCTACGCTGTGTACTATACGTTATTAGGAAGTGTATTATTACTTTATCTTTTACAGGCTTGTAGTCTAAGAATTGGGGTGGAGGATTAAGTCTGTGCGGGGAAACCTCTGGAGAATCGAAGGTTTTTTTTTATAGAGCATGAAATTATGCTGGAGTAATAATCCTGGGAGAAATTTGGAGGGGAAAATCTGCAACATGGGTAGTAAACGTGGCACTCGCTTATGATTGTTTAATAACTCGACACTTACTTTTTTCACCCTTATGGGAAATTGCAGATACGTTAACGGGTAAAAGTGGTATTAAATCCCTTAATACAAACTAAAAAAATCCATTGTTTTCAAATTGTACGCCTTAACAGCAAGTTACATCCAAAGATAAGCAACACATTGCATGATAGCAGTGTCTTGCGCACAAACTATATTTTGTAAGTCACAAATTTAGCATTTTAAATTGCCTTCACATATGTTTTACCATGTTTCATGTCATTTCCTACATGTAAAATAACTTTATATAATAAGTACTTACTCATAGCAGCATGCAAAGTTGGGCAAATTGTACTCATGGTAGGAGTACTGATTACGATTGCAACGGAATTATACTCTATAGTACAAGTAGAGTATATGTAATCAGTAGTCATATGAAAGAGTAATCAGACTTGGTAAATATGTACTCGTGAGCAGTAGTACTGATTACGAGTACCTGTGGAATCATACTCCATAGTACGAGTAGTATCAGTCAGACTCGGGTAATTTGTACTCATGTATACGAGTACTGATTATGAGTATGGCAGATTGCAAAAGTATTGTTTAGGGAACTCAATTTATTTTAAACACCGTAAGTTTTATTACAAGCAGAAACAATTAAAAAATTAAAATCATAATGAATATGAAAACACAAAATAAACCCTCTTAGACATTAGCAAAATTTTAATAATTAAAAGAAAAAAAGAACAGGACATCTGATGACAAAAGTATCATAAGTAGAAATGTAAAAATTGGGATACAAAAATATTAGCTTTTAGGATGAGCCGCATTACAATTTACTCATTCTCGTTACTGAAATGTATTAAACGCGATTCAATTACTTAAAAGTATTTCTATTCATATTCGTATACATTGGTACTCATAATTTCAGATTACGTTAATACTCATGTTGTACTCGATTAACACAAATGTACTCACATTGGGTAATACAAATGTGAGTACATTTGTGTTAATCGAGTACATTGTGCTCATACGTTTTGAGTACTTGTATTCAAATTACTCTTTGTACTCAGTATTTTACTCGTAACTTAAATTCATTGTGTACTCAATTACAACACTTGTACTCAATTATAGCAGTTGGATATAATGGGAATCTAATAATCTGAAATCCAATGAAGATAAGTCTTGATAATATATCTCACATAATGATGTCGTATTACCATACAATATTCAAGAATTATCATTAATAGAACGTAATATATTTTTGCTAAATCTTGAGTGATCTTAAAGAGATTTCTTCAATATTGATTTTTAGAGATTTTATCCAAAGCAATATTGAGTAGAAATATGTTTTCAAGTGGGATTATCCAAGAGTGATATTGAAAAGGGTGTGTTTTCAAGGGTAATCTTGAAGTGCGTTGAGTAGTGATCTTAAACAGTTACTTTGAGTATTCTCAAAGGCCATCTACTTGACTGTTCTTTAAAATGGATCTTCATCACTGATCTTAAGTATTTTTGAAATTCCATCTCCAAGTTGCAGTTATAAGATAACCATATAGACAGGACGGAAATTATATGCATTTCCAAAACCGATGCTGATATCAACTCTTATTGATTTGAAGATTGACACTAAGCGCTGATTGAACACCAGTCTGCTGTGGAAATGGTTGCTCAAGCAAGAGTCTTGGATAAGTCGCTTTTGAAGTATTGCTGACGTTGGCAACATTGATACTGGTCTTTCCGCAGTTTGTTAGATTAAGGGTAGTTGAGTGGAATGGAATTTACTGCATTTGGCTTGATTGTGCTTTCACATTGCATCAGTGTTCATCTCGACGCAACATCACCAGCAGGAGATACCAACCTGCAAGTTGAACGATGAAGAAATGTTATTAATAACAAATAAAAATTTTGTATCTCTGCTATTTCGGTGGGTTTTTTGTGTGTTCAACGCTCATCAATCAAAATACCCAGGATGGTTGTACCACTACTCAGGCATGATTTAATTAATTTCCAAAAAAAAAAAAAAAGGCTCCCATTTTGCCAACCTCGAATTGTTGTTGGCAGGATTTGATACTGAAGATCGTGATGATCAATGTTACTGCCGAAGTTTTAATGTTGCCCCCTGTTTTACATTGTAAACATGCGCAGTTTGTCATCAGAGACGTCTTCTGCCTGGTCACGTAATTCGCAATTCCTTATGATAAATAGTGCGGCATTTCCAGAGTTGTGCTCATGAATGTGCACAGTTTTATTTCTTCTGGTTTTACTTAGCCGAAGTGGCCCTAGCACACGTTGAACGCGGGAGGGAGATGGGCTTTCAGCATTGTTTGAATAATTTTTGCGTTTCATTTAAATAAATTTGGAATTCTCGGGCTATGAAGTCGGGATGTGGAAGTGCGTGTGGACGTTGGGGTAAGCCTTTGCAATCCTTGTTGAAGATGGACACATTGCTGCACATAGTAATGTAGTGTTAGTTTCTTTCTTGGAAAGTTTGGGTAAATCTTCTCCCAACTTGTTTTCTTCACTCGTCGTGATTTCCATGATCTTGTCGTGAATGCATCTCCTTTGGCTTTCATAACACGTGTTGTCCCTGAATTAGTTTCAAGTACATGTTCTCTTTAAAGACAGTATTTGAACCCAAACTTCTTAGTTATGTTTAAAAGATATTTAAAATGACAATTTTTCATTTGGTTTATCAGCTTCAAAAAAAAGGGGATGGCAGTTGTCAGAAATCAGTATTAGTTATCAGTGAATTTCTAACTTTCTGTTGATAGCATGCAGTGTTGAAAGCCACAAAATCCAATCTTATTTGCTGAGATGCTTACTGCTTGATAGTTGATCTAGATTTCTTTTGTTGTTGAGTTCGAAATTGTTGAAGTCAATCCAATGGCATCCAATATGGCCCACAATTGAGCCTATGTATTTTCGTTGATATTAGAAGAAGAATTAAGTAACCGGGAAAACGTATTTTAATTATTACTAGTTACTTTAATTTGCAAAAAAAACCATTAAAGTAAAACCTAAAACAAACTTGACTGCTAAGGTGCAACATTCATCATTGGCCCCTAGAAGCAGAAGAACTTTTTAGCTGCTTACAATTAAGCATTCTTTGTTATTGACAAAACGAATTAGACCCGTTCATTGGTCCTAAAAGCCCTGTGGTCTTTTTGACCTAGCATGCAGTGCCATCTGGTGAGAGGCTGCACTTTTCAGGTATTAAGGCCTGACCATGTGTGTACTCATCTGTAAATAAGACAAACAAAAAACAAAAAAAGGGCATCTTACTCTTTCCCAGAATCCACTGGGGATCTGTAATGGAGCACATGCACCTGTTATTAACAATGCTATTCATATTAAAAACAACCTGCAAGACACATATAACCCTACACTTTCTCAAACTAAATTGGATTGATTGTCGCATATCTTCCAACATGAAATTAATTTATATCAACTTAATAGGAATTTCATTTGTGTATATGTATATTTTAATATATATATTTTATTTAGTTTTTCCTCAAGAATCATAAGAATCATATTATAAGTTAACTTTAGCTTTATTATTGTGCAGAATCACAATTCCACAAAAAAATGAAGGCAAATAATTTTATAAACATCATTGCGTCCAATTTTAAACACGAAACATGCCCTATCCACCTGTTCACGATGAAATTATAGTATAATTTTAAGATGTTAAATATTTATGTAAATGGGTTCATCATATTTTTAACGTCTTATACTAAGTGCATAACTACTTCATTAGCAAGCCTTTTTGAAAGTTTAATTTAGAAAGGCCTAGGTCTGATTCTTGCGTTCAACATCAGCAACACGCGATGAAAATCATTTTTATAATATATAACTTGTAAATTCAGCCAAAATGTCTTATTAACTTCGGAATTTATAAAAATGAAGATTTGTGCATCTCAAGGTATGCATTGTATCGTTTGTTCCCAAGATTGTGCAAAAACCTTTTTATTGATTAAACCTGTCCCACTATTTTTTTTTTACATATTTAAGTTGAGAAATTAGGTTTCACAATTGATACTGTGTTGTTTAGATACTGTATGAGTGAAATGTTATTTGAATGGCCATCACAATGATTAAGAACACTTGTACAGATCTTTGAAAGATCTGTACAATCAAAGCACAGATTAGCCCTTGAGAATAACAAGCTGCCGTAATTTCATTCCTGTTTCGTCTATAAGGGTTATCCGGTCAACCTGAAACGGTACTTCCTGGAAAACATAAAACGCTGAAACAAATGGGTAGTCATTTTAAGACCTTTTTACGACTGTAGTAAAACTGATTTGCTAGTACAAAACTATGACTAATTAGTGTCTCTTTGGTAGTGCTTGGTATAATTGAATTTTTCACTTATACGGCATGTCATAGTTTTTAAAGTGCAGTTGTGGATTAGTTAAGTAGCATTTTGAAGAGAGAAAAATATTTATTTTGAACAATTTTTGTTTTTTCATAATTAGACTAGACCCTATGTTGTTTAATTAAATACATTTTCTGAATTGGCATTCATTTGACTCATATATACACAAAAATAGGAAATGGACTTGTAAAAATGTCAGTAGTCAGACTTTAATCTAAAAATTATAAAACAAAGGAAGTATAAACAAATTACAGGATTCTCCAAGATCCGTAGAACTTGGAATTAAGGTCATGAAAATTAGAAAGTTATGGAGCAGTCAGGGAAAAGTGGTTCATTCATTTCCCATAGCCATATTAGTTAACGCAATAGTCAAGATATGCATGATTCAAACAACCGCGACCCGTTGTAGTCAGTTTCTGAATATATCAATGAAATTGATATTCTAAATTACATCTCATCCACTTATTTGCATAATCGTGCACAAAGTATGTCTACATTTTTACAATGCACCATGTTTTTATATTAAGAGATTTTCTCCTTTTCTGGAAGAAACAAACAAAAAATTAGGTTTTGATTAAAATAATTTGCTCTTCGATAAACACTTCTAATGTATCATATTGATAGTTAGATATTTTTCACTCGCAAAATTGATGACAGGCATTTATAACATCCTAGTGGCAATTCTAAATGATCATATCGTATCAGCGCCGTTAGCTGCCCCTGAAGATGGGCAAACCTCACATATTCGCATGTTCGTAGTGATTGCCAATGTTTAGGAGTAGCACGTATCTGCAGTAATATGTGTTTTTTACCCTTTTAGCTACACAAGGCATACAAAATAGCGCTAAAGTTTTAAAATATCTTTGTCAAAATGCATGTAAAATCATCACCATTGGCTGCGCCTGTAGATGGGCAATTCTTGCATACACGCATGTTCGTAGTGATTGCCAACCTTAAGGGGTAGCACGCAAATGAGGCTATATTATAGATGCATTATAAGGACAGTAATCTGTGTTTTTCACCCTTTTAGCTACACAAGGCATACAAAATAGTGCTAAAGTTTTAAAATATCTTTGTCAAAATGTTAAATGAGCATGTAAAATAATTACCATTGGCTGCGCCTGTAGATGGGCAATCATTGCATACACGCATGTTCGTAGTGATTGCCAACCTTAAGGGGTAGCACGCAATGAGGCTATATTATAGATGCATTATAAGGACAGTAATCTGTGTTTTTCACCCTTTTACATACACAAGGCATACAAAATAGCGCTAAAGTTTTATAATACCTTTGTCAAAATGTTAAATGAGCATGTAAAATCATCGCCATTGGATGGATGCTCCTGTATATGGGCAATCCTTGCATACTCGCATGTTAATAGTGATTGCCAACCTTAAGGGGTAGCACACACTGAGGCAATTTTATTGCTGCATTATATACAGTATATCGAAGTTTTACCAAAATTTGTAGCATCAACCTTTTTGCAAAATCGCTGCATCAAGATTCTATTCCAAATGGTATTTCTGACAGTGGTGATTGTATGGTTATAGCCTTCCTTTTGAACTCCATTAACTTTCGTCATGCAACTCCTTGGTGATGTCAGATTATGATGTTAAATTGATATCCGCATTGACAGCTAATGAAATAAACTCTGATGTTTGTTTCACCAGAGTTGTAGCGCTCACCTAATGGCTTCCTGACCTCCCTCGAGGAAGTGTCCTGAAGTTTTCGCGTTTGGAGGTGGCATCCTGTCATAGCCAATGTATGGCTTTTGAAGGCTACCAATTGGATTTCTCTGTGACATAACTGTCTTACTCGTTTCTACTACATCCCCCTTATTTCCGTCGTGTAGCAAGTCCTCAGAAATCCTAAAAGTGCAAAGACACGAGAGAAGTTAATTGGAGGTTTACACCATTCTGCATTCCAATAGCAAACGCCGTTCGACTTCTTAAGTCGTCAAGAGCCTTGGGGGGTAATCCCCCGTGCACCATGGGAGACCAATCTCATGTTTTTCTGATGGACTCGGAAGGTGGTAGTGGCAGTAGCAGCGGAGGGCAGTTTGATAATGCGCAGAATGCAGTTGTATTGATATTCAGGGGTTCTCCTGCAGAAATTGCTTACTTCTAGAAATGGCAAGACTGCAATATTGATATTGGAAGTCCCTTGGCTTACCTGAAATGAAGAAAAAAAGTCCTGAACTACCTGACATCGGTCAGGAGTAACTTGTCATGTTGCTGAATTTATATTGGTCTTAAATAGGTGGTAAGAATGGCATTGAGATGCAGTGAATTGTCTATCTCTTGCTGAATTTCCCTCAGAGGTACTGCCCTAGATTTCTGTAAAATCTGGTGAACAGGTTAAAAATCGCTTCACGCTGAAATGTTCTCTAAAGTAAACTTTTATTTATGATTTTTGGCTAGCTTTAACAAGTGAAAAAAGTTACTTTCGCCGAAAATTTATCTTTCACGATAAACAATTTTTATTTCCTTGGGTTATTTTATAAAACTGTTTCAAAAAGTATTCAGTGGATGTAAACAAAAAGATTTGCTTAACCCTGACTAGTTATGTAATTATAAATACTTTGTTTAACCTTAAATTAAAAATCATTTTAAAGATTATGAATGTCTTGCTTAGTACACATTAGAGCAAACACGAAACGTAAATAGAGTTTATGCAAACCAAATTTGTGGAAACGTGGTTTCGTGAATATATTTCGATAAAGAGGTTTGTCCAAATATAGTTGTCGACTTCAAAAACGCATTTCGAAACGGAGGAAATATTTGCTGTACATGGATGATTTGTATATATACAATGGCCAAAAACTGTTGATTGCTCTAGAAATCACGTGGGGCAAATTGGGTCAGTGCTTTACGTCATGGAATACATGCCTTGGTAGGAGCGCCTTAAACAGCAAACATGTCTTCCTTTGATATTCAACTCCAGCGAACACCGAAATGTTCGCGCTGGACATGTTGTTTTGGCAAAAACATTGTTTGAAACTTGCTTGCAAAAAACTGGTGAACTACGTTTTATAGTAAACATGTTTACGAAACGATGTTTATGTTTCTTGTTTACTCTAGTGTGTACTAGGCATAAGTAGATATCGTGGTTTAAATTATTTTTTTTAGTTATTTTGGGGATCTCTGATGATAACTTGCTTTTTGTTTTAGGACATTTTATTTAGACTAAAGCTTTCAAATAAATGCCGATAGTGAGTTTTGAAAGTCATAGTGATATTTTAAAAAGTTGCATAGGAAATTGTCTGCTGAAGCTACTGTTTGATGTATGTGCAGCTAAAGCAATTCAAGCTGCCCACACATTATTCACAGAGTAAACCCTCCCATAAATTCGGTATATTATTCAGTGGAAAATTCGACCTGATGGCCACAAACCTCAGCACTAAGATCACTTATTGCTTGATTGTCCATCTGGCAGTCATTTATTTCAGCATGAAATCGATTTTTCCGTTGCAACCTGATTTGCCACAATGGAATGCGTATCAAAAGTGCTTCTCGATATCTTACTGATGATAATTATGTTACTTTGATGCTGGAATGTATCAATGTGCTGTACCGTTAGTTGAAGGTACTTATAAATACATTGTTCCTGTTCTATGGACTTTTATTCTATAAACTTTGTTGTAAAAATACTGTTATAAATTATTTATATTTTTCAAATTAACTTTCAATTGAAAACCATTTCTCAAAATTATTGCATTGAAGTTTTATGGTTAATTGGGAGTATTTAAGGTTTATTGACTTAACTCGTGCTGTATTTGCAGAAAATTGGTTATAAAAATACAGTTAAATTACTGTACAAAGAAAACTTATGCAAAAATTATTACAGTTATACACATATAGAAAAGGAATGCATTTGTAATGGATTTCAGATGATACTGAACATTTTGAAATGCATTTAAAAATGTATTTCAAAATTATGTGTCTCAATGAAATTTTTGTTTTCCATATGGGGTAAACATAATTATCTGAAGGTCAAGTGTTCCATTTCACATTAATGCCATATTAATACCAAACACTGCTAGATGTGCTAAAAGCTCCCATAAAATATTATAGGAAACATTCTCTGAATAGTATTTCTTTGATAAACAGTCGCAGATAATTTCTTTGGAGCATACCTTAAATAACGATGATGTCAAAATGTATGCTATCGAAATTTTTAATAGTGTTTGAAGTGTTGCATTCGGTGTACCTTGATGTTTACAGTTGCTGAGACTGTATTATATATTATAAGGCGATGAGGAAGCCTAAGGTGATTACATGCGTTTATGTCAGCCCCGTACGTAAGTATTAAATAGAAACCCATGTTGAATTGAACCCCACCCTGGAGTTCAAGTGGAAAAACTATTATTCCTTAGGTTAACGTGGAGTATCTATGGTGTTTGCAAGCGATCTCCATACTTAATTGAAGTAATTTGTATTTTAGTGCGCTTGTAAGGATGTTAAAACAGTGAAGATAATTGTAAACGGTTATTGCCGCTCGCAAGCTTATATGGATTCCAAAAAGGACCCATTGGCTGCGCTAAGGAGGCTGATTTATAATAGAATATTCTAATGACGCGAGATAATGGTGTACTGTACTCAACTTATATAGCCCGGATTTTCTTAACGGCAACGTTTGCAACTCTGTAGATAAACCACCAGATGGATTTTTCTGCAATGAGAGTTTCGGAAATTGCTGCATGTTTTTGATGAAATGACTGTCATGGATGTTGATGCGGAAATATGTAACAGGAAAGGAGACGCTGGCATGTGTTGGTGGAGGAGGCAGGTATTCAGGAAGTACGTGAAGTTTGACATGTTTCACCGGAAACTTGAGAACCCAAGAATGGTATGAAGAAACTAAAGCGACGGATGATATTTGCAGACAATTCCTCGCAAGGTTAATGTGTCGCAAAGCATTTCCTAACCTAACCTAACCTAACCTAACCTAACCTAACCTAATCGCTCCGGGAGGACTAGAATATTTTACAATAACCAATGCAGTACAGAAAATGACCAAAAATTGTCAAACTTTACAAATACCTCATCATATTTTTAGATCTGCACAGCCTTGTGGTGAATTTTTGATTGCGAGGGATTGTTTGCGTGGAATTGCTTGCGAGGAATAGTTTGCCAAGAATAGTTTGCGAGGAACAGTTTGCGAGGAATTGCTTGCGATAAATAGTTTGTGAGGAATTGTTTGCAATAAATAGTTTGCGAGGAATTGTTTAAGAGGAATAGTTTGCGAGGAATTGTTTGCGAGGGATTGTTTGCGATAGTTTGCTTTGCGAGGAATAGTTTACGAGGAATAGTTTGCGAGGAATAGTTTGCGAGGGATTGTTTGCGAGGGATTGTTTGCGAGGAATTGTTTACGAGGAATAGTTTGCGAGCGATTGTTTGCGAGGAATTGTTTGCGATAAATAGTTTGCGAGGAATTGTTTTCGAGGAATAGTTTGCGAGGGATTGTTTGCGATAAATAGTTTGCTTTGCGAGGAATAGTTTGCGAGGGATTGTTTGCGAGGAATTGTTTGCGATAAATAGTTTGCAAGGAATAATTTGCGAGTAATTGTTTACGAGGAATAGTTTGCGAGCGATTGTTTGCGAGGGATTGTTTGGTCAACCCTTCCAACAGATATGGATGACGAGGAAGGGCCTCTGATGATCCTATTCAGACAGCGTTATTTCAGTTCGCTTTACCAGCTGGGAATTAAATTGGATCTGTGGTTTAAAGAATTAAATTGAAGCTAACAGGTGCAATCTGGACTATTTCACAAATTATGGTTTTGCTTGATCAAGAATGTACCATAAAAGTAATTGTGAAAAATTGCCTACTGTAAAAGGAGAAGCAAATGATGACCAACTTTGAAGTTAGGATCATTCTCAGATTGCAGGCTGTGTCCATGTCAATAAAACCATAAGAAGCACACACGAATATTGTTGAACAATACCTTATCCTGTACATTGAATATACAAATGCTTTATCGTAAGAGATAAGCTGATGATATATATATATATATATATAGAAATATCCAGCCTTTTCGTTAAGAATAGATCATTGTGAATGTTTCATACATTTCCCAAGGATTATTGATGTAGATTTGCAAAGATTTTGAGAATATCTCATTTGCTCTAAGACCACATGTTGTATGTTTCAGCAGGTTGTATCTTGTGACATGCCACTGGTAAATGTTGTTTGCCAATGTATTTTCTGATGATATTTGGCTAGATTGAGCAATTGCAGTGCTATAACAAACAGTATTACCCTGATAACATATGAACTATACCTTTAATGTTTACTTAACGATATAACAAGTGCAGGCTTTATAAATATTTTTAGGCCTTCACATAACGATTTCTAACCACTCCTGAACAACTTGCAGCTGAACATTGATTACCAACATAACATAATACTGGACATCGAAATGGAGTAGTCGTTACTTTGATCAGCATCTATGTTCTGCTATAGCACGCTTGAAATCCCTCGTTCTAGTAGTTTCAGTTTTCTCATGTGACGTTTGTTTGTTATCAGTCTCGTGGGAGATATTGTCTTAGATGGGGCTTTCTACCCACTATGGTTGTTGCACTTTCAATCAGCCGGACTCTTGGGATTACTTGGCTGCAAAAGACAAGATACATGTCCATCCTGTTAAATTGTTGTTTACTTAAGAAATATGCCTAAAGAAAGAATGGCTTGAAATTCATTTGGTGACATTTCTGGAGTTATTTTTTTTACTTGTGCTGGGGAAGGCAAATGTGCTAAATGCACTCTTTGGTGCTTCACGCAATTTGTCTTGCACGAAGCCACAAACACATGACATCGCGCAAATGAGTGTGGAGCGAAGCATTTCTCATCTGGAACATTGCACCAACAAACTTGGCAGGTTATGAATTTCTTGATTACGTCGAATGGCAGGCCATTAACATCCCATGTGCAGTCCAACCCTTTGCAAGAATCTAACTGCGCGGGCGAATGCCATTTCAAGGTGATTGCAGTCTGGATGACTTTTAAGTGAATATCAGCATCGATTGAAACGAAACAGCTTTTTTTTTTCATCCTCAATTTCGCGAATCCATTATGAATTTATCAAGCGGTTGAGCTCCATTACTGCCGTAGAAAGAAAGTGGATGACGGTGGTGAAATCGTGCATTATAACTCGCAGTTGATGGGCACAGGGAGAAGAATCATTCAAAAAAGTAGAAATCGAATCCCACATTCGTGTTAATTATTACTTTTTTTCTTCTTCTCCATCGTGTTTGAACCGCATAGTTTACACGTCAAACTGTTCCTCCAATAGGCAGTCTGTTGCTGACAAGTGAAGATTGAACATCAAGGCTCGATTCGGATGGCTCCTCCATATGCACCGGGCACGCAAGTGGAAAGCCCGACTTGAAATACAAACATTTGCTTTGAAATGACATAGACACACACTGGCAAATGCAATTTTTCAACAGAGTGCTCGAAGCGTCTGCATCGTGGGTTACATTGTATCGATCTTCAAAAATTCGTCGAATGTAATTTTCTTTGACTATGGCCACGCAATGATATTGGCTGCCTGACACATTAGCATTTGATGTACGGTATATGGAGCTAGATTCTGGAACGAACTTTTTTGTTGCTTGGAATGCATTGCTTGAATGATGAACAACGAAATTGTTGTCAAAGGATCGTTCTCATTTTAAGTTGCTTTATGCTAGAATTATTCAGCTCGGCTTAACTGGTAAACATATGTCTGGGTGTTCTTCTTATGGGCCATTCAAAAAGGACATCCTCGAACCCTACCTCCGAACCTCCACACCCCCTGTCCACACGGTGTCCATTTTAGCCCAGACACCCCCTCCATTTCATGGACGTCCTTAATTATTTATTTTTTTGAAAAGTAGGGTGTCCATAAAATGTGTTGGAACATACAAAGACCCATCCTATAAATTTCCAGCAACTGCCTCACTGCCAATTTCTCAAAACTTTTCCTGATTTTTCTGATTAACGGAAATTTCCTGACCTCGAAGGGAAATTCCAGCATAAAATTGGTATTTAACACAAATTTAGGCATAATACTTTAAATTCCCGAAGTTTCAAAAATTAAAGTACATTTGGGACTGGGCACACCTTTCCCCTTTCACGGATCTTTAAAACTTAGTTAAACAGAAAAACGAAAAACTGAAAAATAACATCAGTAGTTGACGTTCAAAATGGCTTCCCCTCCCTCCCCCTTGTCCTCATGGTATCCACATACCGGAAGACCCCTACTCCCTCTTGAGGACGTCCTTTTTGAATGGCCCCATAGCATGATATATATATATATATATATATATATATATATATATACCAGTAAAATGCATTCTAAAAGTTGTATACCGACTTCGGATAGACATTTTACTGGTTACAGTTACAAAATGAACTTTTTAGCAAGTTCAATAAAGTGCTTCAAAGTATTTATGTCAACCCCACAGATGACTGTTTTTTGACTTTAAATTGTATACAGTTGCTAAACTAGAGTACCGAAATAATTAAAATGCCATTTTATTAATTTAAAACTGAGAAGAATGCTGCTTATCAATATTTTGTACTGGATGGAAGTTATATCAACCTGAAATTCATAGCTGTACAGTATATATATATATAAGAGTATGTAATTCACTAATTATCATTTGACCCAAATTGAAATCCAACTGGGATTCTTCACTATGCTCTGGTAAATGTGAAACAAATGCTGAAATGTTGTTATTCAATCCCGTCTTTTTAACATCTCATACTGAAAAACAAGAAAAATAAGCTTTGAAACAAACGTCAAGAGCATTAATACAAAAGATTGTTATCGTGCATTACACTTGCATTTAATGAGAAATTGTGCAAGTTATTTGGCAATCTTAACTGCACATTCGCTTCAGTATTTTTCAAAATGCATTCAGTGTTGTACTAGGTAAACGCATTTTAAAACTTCCTCACACATGGCACTAAATGCTTCTTTGGGCATTGATATATCTCCCTGGTAAAGCAAGATTTATTGAAAAAAATAAGAGGAAATTTAAAGATTCAAATGATGATGACTGATGATAATTTCTTCTTTGAAACCAAGGCGAAACGGCAAAAAAAGTTAACACAGCTGTTATCTCAATTACTTCAGTTTAGGTTCGATAACCATTCATCTGCATTATTAAGTCCCTAACGTATACTATGCGATGATTGCACGAGTCTCCTGTTAGTTCAATGACAAATGGTTAAGACCAGTTTAAAAAAACTCTATCTCTCACTTCTGTGACAATAGAGAGTTTGAGCATGTTTTCTGTAGAGAGTTTGAGCCAGCCAACGTTAACGATACGATAACGGTAACGATAACGAGAAACAGCGTTGGCGAACTGGAATGCCGAGGACTACCCTATGCGAATCATGGAATTCCAACGACATTCCGGACTTCCCGCGCTGTTTATCGTTATCGTTTCGTTAGCGTTGGATGGCTCAAACTCTCTAATCTTTCACTAACCATAACGTTAAAGGCAAAAAAGAATAATTATGCATGCGCATGCCCATTATGTTTAGTTAGTTTGTCGTACATGTATTTAGATGATTTAGCAGGTGGGACCCGTGCATAAATGAACCTGTCTAAAAGCATAACCTGTTTAAAAGCATATTTTTCACCGGTCCCTTGAGTGTGCATTTAAACAGGGTCTACTGTAGTTAAGAGACGGGAAGAACCACGCATGAGCATCCATTATGTCCAGTTAGTTCTTTGGATAGTTCAATGCGTGGATCCTTTTCTGTCATTAAAGTTAAGGTAAGTATAAAGACGTTGGCATGCTAAAACTGTCTAATAGAGAGTTTGAGCCAGTCAGCGACGTTAACCTTACCTTAACGTTAACGGCAAACACGCTCCTATCGCGCAGGTGTAAAAACGAAGTTTTATGGC
>JAUJYV010001592.1:0-16709 GCA_033995625.1 Ophyiulus pilosus
TGCTTATTGATTAAATCTGTTTACACGTGTAAAAAATACGTAGGGTGTTTCAATTTCAAAACCGTGAAATATTGTACGATTACTGTACATTACATGTTAAGTCTGTGCACTTGAAAATATAAATCGGCAATTGTATTTCTATATCAAGAAATGTACGAAAATGTGCAATTATCTTATATAATTTGAACATGAGATCAGTATTGTGCTATCATCAACATCATGCCCATAACCACGCTGGCTTATAAGATGACTTACATTGTTCACTACCTTATTGACTGTTGTTATACAGTCTGTTAATGTTATGAGCCTAATTTATTTTAATTTCTTGGCATATTTTTAACGCCTAAAAGAAATTTTAGTTGGGTGTGTGCGAGGGTAGTTGGGAACTAGTTTGCGTATGTAATATTTTCAGATTTTAAGTCAGTTTTTTGTATTATGAACGACCTACCAACGGATTGCCCACCAGGGTAGGACTTACCGAGACTTATTGTAATCCTTTTATCTATTTGGTTGTTGTTCAGTGACTGGTGGTAGCCACCACGTGATATGCCAGCGGGTTGTGTGGAAACAATATGTCAAATTTCCTGCCATCATGAATTCACTCCATTATGCATACATACATCAATGTCATAATTTTTTATACGAATATTGACTACTGCAGTCAAAACTCAATTACGGGGTTACCTTTTGTCCTATTTTCATTTATAGTCTTTCTCGTACGCTCGGCTTCCTATCATAATTCTCTCAGGAGCCAATTTTGAGAATATAATTTTCATGCATAATACAAAAGTACGAAGAATCCAAGTCGACTTTTAGTTTTTATCTTCATTTTCTCAATGAAGCAGAAGCAGCATGAAGAGCAAGAGCAGTATGCTAATTTCCATGCGAGATGCTGCTGTTTAGCATTCATCCGTGTAATATCATGGTCCCTTACTGAATGCGTTTAATGCGAATTTCTGTAATTATAATGATAGTCGGCATCATTTTCAAATCAGACTACTCTTGACTTCTAATGCCAAAGTCTTCACTTTAAGAAAGACGTGCTTGCCGTAAAGTTAATTCCTTGCTTGGCCTTACATCTAAATTTGTACATTTTCCGCTAGCTTACAGCTTTTTCGATGGCCTTGGTGATGAAAAGCTCGAATCAAATATGCCCAAGATGGTGTAAGTACTTTACTTTAGTTAAGGGAGATATGTTCAACTTTCACCTAGCTGAAACTCATTTGGATTCAGAATCTTAACTTACAACATTCAACAGTATAAATGACCCGTTTATATAAACGGGTTATTACTATGTATATAGTAATAACATAGTTTATGAATTGCTTGCAGGTGGTATGTATTTGTTAAATTTAAAGACTTCATTTTCAAGGTGATGCATAATTTCACCATCCTTTAAAAAGATGCACTGCATGGGATAGTTCCTGGTACTTTTTTCTGTCACCATGAGTGATTTATCGTAGTTTTAAACAGAATTCTTACGATGGAATTTTGACTTTAAATAGCTAGTTCTTTACACGTTGTAAAGGAAACATAACTAAGTGGTTAACGCTACACATAAGAACGTGAAATTGAGTACAATCTTCCTTACCTTGACCAACAAACTTCAATTTTAAATCTCTAACTTGATTATATTGGTTTTATTATGTATTCAGGTTGCGTGTTTGAAATCTGATCGCGGCATAAGTGTTAAGGTTAAACTTTCTGTTGGCCATCGTTTCTTCGTGGTCTTGACATAGACATATTTATTGTGCCAGAGCCTAAAGAAATAGTTAAATTCCGCAATTGCCCAATTGCACCAGTTTCCAACAGGAATGAAATGCACGTATACACTGCATATGCAACTGTTTATAAATAATATATCGAAGGGAGTCTAGGTTTCCAAAATGCCAAGGTTTTGTTTGTATTCACAGGCACACATGTAAGGTCTATTGCCCTAACATCGCACATATGAAGATAAACAATATAGACCATGTGTTACTAATCAATTTTAGACATATGTAGACACAGGATATCTGGGATTTGGTATATTTGCACAAGTTTATAAAACATATGGATGTTTGTATTCTTTTCTGCAAAAGGTTATTATGTATTTTCAACTTCGGTTTGTTTGCAAATACTTGTATGGTAATAATGGAATCAATAATATCGCATTAGCATAAATCGAGGTCTTTGTCTTCCAGGATAAGTCTTCGTTAAAACGATGTGTTAAATTGCATAGCAATGCTGATGCTAATGCAGTTTTCTAAAGGCTCACATTTACTGAGATTTTCGCGAGAAAACCAGCTATGTAAGCTTTTATGCGATCCCGAGCTTTTCATGCAGATTAGTTCCAACTGTTGGCCCTATATTGGCCCTTTATCAGTTAGATCAATTGATTTTATTATCACCCCTATATATGCTGCACTTTGGTGCATTTAGATATGATGATCAGCTTCCGCAGTTTAAAATGACAGCGAAACGAGGGCATAACCATCTAGATAACGGCGTTTTGCATGGAACAAGTGTGACTGCACCCGGTTATCTGAAACTGCCATCAAGAGTATTGATTAATCGGTGAAAATCAAATGACGAGGATCGTTCACAAATGCATGCATGTTCGCTTGCGAAAACCTTACTTGGGAACTATTTTAACTGCATGAAATTCGTACTCGGAGACTATGACCGCGACTATTAAAATTAAAATTAACGGTGTAATGTACAAGTATAAACGTTGTTAATTCGGCCGAGCTAGGTGGGGTAGTGGTAACGCTATCGGCCTTTCATTCGGGAGACCCCCAGGAAAATGCCATGATAGTTCCTCGAAAAATCGGCCGCGACCGTGCTCCTTCTTCTCTTCATATCTATTATCAAAGATGCAAACAAATCCAAAAACTATAATCCTAATTACCAGGTGGGCTGAGTCCCACGATGCATATGCACTTAGTCGTTGTTAATTAGGTTTACACGGTGTTCCAAGTAAATTGTCATTTAATTTTTTTTTCATCTAACCATCATTGCATTTTAATTTATAGTTGTTAAAATATATATTAAAAAAACTTAATTAGCTTTTCTAGCACTCATAAGTGATGTGTTAGTTTTAACATCACATTTCCAAAATTGCTACTCGCAAATAAATGAAAAAATCACTAAGCGCTTGTGCAGTGTGGGACTCGGCCCACCTGGCAATTAGAATCATGGTTTTTTGGTTTTGTTTGTATTTTTTTGGTAATTTATTATAGAAGTGCTAAACGTTCATACGCCACTAGGAGGTGCTGCAGTGCTTCGTTCTTTCTGGCAATTCATGTTTTCTGTTCTCGCGGCCTTGCTTCCTCTTCTCTACGACAAACAAACAAATCATAATTTTATATTACAAAGTCTATCATAATATTCTATCAATTACTTTTTTACATTCCTGGCTTTGTTGAGTTTACCAACTCAATGAAAGTTGATTATAAGTTCGAGATACGAGGATAAAAAACGTGTGACCCTTGAGTAAGACCGCTGTAATTCATCCAAGAAATTTCAAAGCGTGATGTAACATAAGTTTCTCTCCCCTATTTAAATGCTTGCTTCCTTTGCCATGACTGTTTTTAATACTTCACAGGGATGCCATTGGCGAATAATAAATTTTAAATTGAATTCCATTAATATAATTTGAAAGTGAATATTCATCCCCATCTCACCGAAAACTCATTGTTAGGTGGCGTTCTTTGTGCACTGCTCCTGCATTCTCGGCCCATTGTGTGTTGCACTTTTATTTTCATTTGGCTTACTTCTCTATCTAATCCATGGATTTTCCTTTAAATTGATTTTATCGCTTAGATATTTTAGTCTGGTTTCAGGTTGAGGAATTGTTGCTACACAAGAAAAGCTCGAGCAGTTTAATAGGAATATTTTTAAGGAAAATTGTCATCTCCTCGAAAGTAGTGGTAAACACTAGACGCGCTTTAATAAAAATCCTGCATAGCTCGCTACGAATTTGACAATGATGCCAAGAGTGCTTTCAATTTAAGCCTAACCGTTTGAATAGATTTTTACCTTAGAATAGTACAATGCGAATATATCGGATGCTATACTCAGAGAGGCTATAACGTATTGCTAGAATTAATAAAAAATTCGTACAATATCATAAACTCTTTGTCTGTTTTGCAAAAAAAGTTGTTAGGTATGAAATTTTGGGCTAATGGTAAAAGTTAAGTTGAATAACATGTAATGTTAAGATCATGGCATAGCATTTCAATGGCATGTATACGCATATATGCAGAGTCAGCCTGTGATGTATAATATTGATAATGGTATACGATGCTAATAAGTTGCATTACATGCTCCTTGTTAATGCCTATGAGATTGCACTTTTCGTGGTTGTTTATTTTTTGCTTGTTGGTACTCACCTGCGCAACAGCAGCCTGCATAAAAAATTAACGATTATTTGTATCATGCAAAATGCATGTGAATTTATGGCTTTTAAATTAAGCGTTTTTTTTCTATATGGTATTAAAAAAAAGTGTAACGAGTTTATTGAAGATGCAGGCCGAGCTTAATCTACATAAGTTCCAGCTAATATCCAAAAAAAAAGGTAATCGTTGTAATGGATATCTTGCAGCAAATTTATGTCTATAGAGCTAATTACTAATTAAATTTCAGCATAATACTTGGACTAAAAGTGCGGCGAGCAATATGAAGATATGTGCTTAAACTATGGATTATAGTTTTTTAATTACAACACCCTAAGCACCTCTAGATAACGCGAAATCATTAAATTAGCGTTTCCTTAATGGTGGAGGTTAATTTAATCCAGTTTTAAACCGATGATCTGGCCAGATACTTCAACAGATTACACCACCTATAACCATCTTTGCTACGCCTACTGGTGCCTTGTAATGAGTCTGCATATGCACTTTGGGAGATTATAGGAAAAAATATTGATTATAATTTAGAAAACTGCAGTAGTACGAAGCAGGTTTCCATAAACTCGGTCAAATTCGTGACGCAGGTTTACTGTAATAGTCCAAGAGTCCTTCAGGCATGAAGGCATGAAAGCATACATGCATTTTAAAAAGTAGATTCTTGGTAAAGCAAGAAAATATCACAACCTATGTATACTTTTAAAGATGCATTTCTAAGGGCCGTTGAAGGTGAGGTGCTACTACAACATGACTGAAATTTACATTTAATACATGCACATAAGGTGAAAATTACGTGTACTGTATACTTAGAACGCCTCGTATCCGAACTGTTTGGGACAGTGGTTGGTCAGTCATGGGAAGGAGCCGGTTAATCCGGAGTTTATATTTAGCAAAAATAATAATAATAAAATGCACTTGGTAACATGTTTTTATTTATATTTATATACGATTGAATAGTTATTAATTATAAAATTAATCCTTTTTCTAAATGTTTTTTCAAAAATGTGTCCAATGCCATCGCTGATTTTTGTTACTAAATGTACTGCAGAAGCGTATCTAGGCAATATTTGTTGTATGGACAAGAGTATTTACATTTTATAACTTCCAAAAATGTATTTGCTTATCTGACACCGCTGGTTAAATCAGAGAGCCGGACAAGAGAAGGCTAGTGTACTTTATGCAATGACCTAATAATTCCATTTCTATAAAGATGATAATTATGTTTTGTATAATATAGTCGAGAAGTACTGCACAGATTTACGCTTTTGCAGGGATTTAAATCTTCTGTTACTGTCATAGTTTATCTCAAGGTGCAGTATACACCAGAAAACTTGCAGGAAACACCATCATCATCATTCTCTACAGTGGTTTTCACACACTTTAATAAATTCCTGCCCCTTGATGAATATTAACACCCCATTATTCAACCTTTTATCCTCTGTCGCATATGCTTTTTTTTATATCGGGTTACTAAACTTTTTTTCTCCGATGTACATCTATAATATGTCTAACCTGTGCACGTGCATGCAAAAAAAAAACCTGCATTCATGATCTCGTCCTAAAGCTCCTTTCACTTATTATTCCAAGTTCATCCCCAAAATGAACCCATTTGTATGTATGTGGTCTAGCAAACTGTGCGTGAATCTTATGTGCTACTGTTTGTTTTTTGTCGTCCATTTTTTGTGTGGATGTGGCTGTGCCCAAAGCTGCATCCCCTGGTTGGCCAATGCCTGCTTCTTGCATTCAAGTGTCATTATGCAGCAGGCCTACAAGGTGTTGAGACTATCGGTCCTTTTTTTTTCTCCGTTTTTGTCCAGTGTTTTCAAGCGGGGATAACACAGGTGACCCTAACTCATTGTCCTCGAGCTTGTATAGGAATTTTTGAAAAAAAAGGTTGGCCTGTTTAGGCCCTGTATCCTGCAACCGCCATTGTAAACGGACTGTGCATCCCATGTAATGGCATACGAGTATAGAAGCACACCAAATTGAATATCGGAGCAGTGGTTTCTCACATGAATGGTTTATTACCAGGCATAAGAGGGACCAATATTTTTCAATGGATGAAAAATTCGGGTCAAGATAGAGCTTGTATGCCATTTACATTATATTTTCGATGACGGCCACAAATCCGATAGCGCCATAAATAGATAAAGGGATGTTCCAGAAAGTGATTTTCGTTTGTAAACTGCAATTGAATGAGAAAACACGAATTATGCAGCGATCTGGGGGCAGGCTGTGATATCTCGTGATGTGTCTGCCATTATTATACTAAATAAATATCGGTCTATGTGAAACATCCTAATGGACCGAAGATCCTCGGTGCAGGCTTGCAGCCATAAATATCGGCCATGGACGGTGATTTCGTGGTTTGAAAAGTGATTATGGCCACATTCTGAGCGTGGATTTAGTCATGAACATGTTGGATATTGCGCTGTTGATAGTTGTATGTACCACACGCATTCGTATCCATTCACTATAACGGGTGCATCGACTTTGAAAATAGGATTCGGAATTGCATTGATCAGAAAATAAGATTGGGTACCGGATTCATTCATGTTATTTGGAATCTTGCCCCAAGTTTTGCTCAGATTGCTAGACTATTTCAACATGAGCTTGGTCATTTTGTCAGCTGGCATTAAAATCCGATGGTTTTAAGATAAGTCATACTGATGACTATCTATGATATTATATAATGTTAAGATTTTTTTATGGAATTATATGTTAAGATATTTATCAAGTAGAGTATAAATACAGCACGCAAACGTGTAATGACAAAACTAGCTGTAATATTGACTCCATGTAAACAGTTTGAGCATGCCGACGTCTTTATACTTACCTTAACGTTAATGGCGGGAAGGGAAGAACCACGCATGCGCACCCATTATACGTTCAGTTAGTTCATTGGGTAGTTCAATGCGTGACGCCTCCCTTCCCGCCAATAATGTTAAGGCAAGTATAAATACGTTGGCTTGCTCAAACTGTGAATTAACTAAATGCTAATATTCGTATAGATTATAGCTCTGGAAGGTATAGTGAGAACTTTCTATAGCAGGGTGTTCAGTGGCCATGAAAATTGTGAAAGTCGGGAAATGTACTTGAATTTTATCATCTCAGAAAGTCGGGTTTAACGCCAGTGTATGCTGGAAATTCCTGTCAGTGTCGGGGGGATTTCTATATTAATCTGAAAAATTCTATATGTAAAATAGCAACAAAAAACTTTTTGACAAACATTGTTGAACGTGGGACGGGTCCTTGAAAAATTAAAGGAAAACTTTGAAATTTTTAATTTTGTCCAGCAAGTTACTTGACATATAAGCCTTAACCTCTTGCTGTCAGCGGTTTGGTAATATTTGTTTGATTAATAATCTGACAACGCTTCAATTACATTGCTTTTTTTCGTGTAGCCGGTCCTGTTCTTGTAAAGGATAAACGCGTGTATCACGCTTTAAGGACATTTCATTGAACAAGTTGTTAACCTGATTAACTTTCTGATGTCCCTGTTGTAATATGACAAAGTCAATGTCACCAAGATATATGTATGTATTGGTTACGTTTCCATGCCAGTTGCCAGTTGGTGACCAACTTCAACCTTGTAATCTTCAACTGGTTCCTATAATTAGTTGCTCCAAAATCAGCCACTTATTTCATTTCGCACGATTTCAACACACTGCATCTTGCATGGATCCAATTCCTCTGCCATTACTTTCATTGCCATGCTACGATTCGCCGTCGATTTTGTATACGAGAAAAAACACATTTGCAACGATCCGTGTAAAATATTACAAAAAAGTTCATAATGGCCGTTATGTTACACGCTAGTGGCCTCTCTATTCTCCCACTCCACTCGCATTTGGCATCTACAAAGAGAAATAATCTTGGGATGGAGCGTCTGTCAAGTGGTTTCCTATTTATCAAGGAACACAAGAAGCTAGCTGTTGATGCCGCTATTTTTTGCATGATTAAATCTAATCTACGTTGGCGCCTCGTACGCCATTTCATTCCTTTTTCCTAACGCTCAGTCAACCTATTTATCAAAAACGCCTGGGTACGCGTGCCGGATTGCATTTCGATTGTTTTCACTTAAAGTCAGAGAGCACGACTTGTAGGTCCTTCAAGGCAAGGTATAAGGTGAGTGTTGTCTGCCTTTGGATAGGGAAAAAAGTTTCATATGATGTATGCACGCTTTGCTGTTGTATGTTTTATGTGCCGCCTGACCAATGCAGTGATAAGGGAAAAAGCCCAGATAAAAATGCCGGGCTTTGTATTTTAAATACTTTCCCAACATAACATCAATCGAAATTCGTTTGTGTTGGATCGCGACTTTGTAACCCTCAAAAAGATATATTGTTTGAACTGGCAGCTAAGACATTCTTCTTGTAAAGCTATTTCATTGGGCGGTTGTATAGTTTTCGAGATTGCAGGCCTATATTACTCGAATTCCTCGTGTAGTTTCTCGCCAAATGTCATCAGTTTTGCAGGTGCCAACCATAGTGTGGTACGTTTAAAAAAATATATCTCGCAGTTTGTAATTAACAACATAAATAAAGAAAGATGGTTGGTGAAGATTGCTGTGTGATTTATGTAATTTACAAAACAGACATTCTGGAATTTTAGTTTGTCCAACAGTGCAAAAAGCAAACATGTGGCAGCACGTTATATGCGAGTTAGACCTAAAGTTGCAATGTTCAAATAATTACACATATTTTGTGAATGTTTTCAGAATTCGTTGAAATTGTAATAGCTTTAATCATGGTATTTTACCCTCATAATTTAATTGAACAATGACACATGAGCATTTAAATGATGTTTGCGAAGGCGACCATTTTTATATGGTCTAATTGGGCGGATATTTCACTCGAATTAGCACGGTTTAGATTCGTAAGCCTCTACGCATTATGCGAAATAAATTATAATTACTTGTCTCATTTATCTAAATTAAGTATTTAAGTATGACGTGCATTGTAGTTCAGCCCATAACGTCTGGGCATGAATATGCATAATCAAGTTGAGATCCCCTCGTTCGGCCCTCTGGTGGATTCAGATTTGGTGCTATTTAAACACTCAGAAATTCATAGTGTAATGGTTGCTGACTTAGCAAAATGTTAATGTGAGACTATGATGAAGGAATAGTCTTGTAATTAAATTCGGCGAATTAATCTACTAATACCTTCAAGAGTAATTCCGAATGAAGTTAGATTGTTGAAATCTGCTTGGTGCCAACGAAAGCCATTACGTAATTTTAGTTTTAGCTTTAACATTTTAAACTCAATTATTTCGATTCACTTCTTACTTTGCTTTGTCGAGGTTTAATATAGCAGCTATGCTTCTTTTAAAATTATGAACTCTTTTTTTTTGTTTTCGTAAAATACGGAACTGTTGTATTTTCCCCATAAATAGCACTTATTAATGCATATTATTATATTGTAACTGGCATGCGTAGTTTCATTTATTTAGAAAAACTCAAAATACAAACTATAACCCGAATTGCATATGCCTTACACACTTTTTCGTCTTGATTACACTATTATTTTGTGTTGTAACCTTCAATTAAGAAATTTTGCAAGATATTTGAATGAAATATTCTTGCTAGACATGTTTTCAAATTATAATATAAAATTAATACTGGCGTATCAACATCATGTATGTATGCTGTCCTTACATAAATTTGTGGTTTGGGCAGTATATATTGCACGACAATGATCTGCCCATAACTTGTACAGTATACTTATGCCAAACATTCACCCTGTTATATATGTCAGCAAGTCATCATATTATTTATGGTTTCAGTTTTCTAGGTTCAGTATTTTATCTTATATGTGCAAAAAAAAAAAAACTAAAGCTATAGTCGTATTCCAGCTCGAACTTTCTGCTATTGATATCCACTCGTGCTTTCGCTCTCAGAAGTAGGCGATAACAAAGTTATCTTTAGCAGCATTTCTTTGTTTGGGCATTATTGCACATTTCCTATACTTGCTGTCCGCCATCTTGCTATTGATTAATCATGCCGCGCTTTTTTAAGGTGAAAACAAGCCCGATGCATGCTCATTTTTTTTTCTAAACTATGCTTTTGGTTCACCTAATTCTTGGAAGATAGTGCTTTGAGGTAATTAATCCTACAAGAGAAAATTGTATCATGCAGGGAAATTTAATTAAGAAGCAATAAGGCTTTACTATTTTTTTTTTCTATCACGGGCTTCATAAGAAGGAAGACTTAATATCTTTCTCGCATACAGTATACTTCGAAAATTGAATTGAGATGTAAAATTAGAAATTCGTCGTGTTAAGTTTATATCACCATTATATAATGCAACAAAGGGTGACTTGCGGAGGTCTTAATGCTATCCGAAAAATAAAACGGGTTTAATAAGCAATTTGCAGTTTTATGCTTTTCTGC
This sequence comes from Ophyiulus pilosus, assembly GCA_033995625.1. Taxonomy (NCBI): domain Eukaryota; kingdom Metazoa; phylum Arthropoda; class Diplopoda; order Julida; family Julidae; genus Ophyiulus; species Ophyiulus pilosus. The sequence continues at coordinate 10,783 of JAUJYV010001592.1, forward strand.
TGCAGCTGGATAGTACTGCTTTTAACTGGAAATTGGTAATAATATGAAGATAGCACTGTTTTCTTTGAAGGAACTAAACTTGTCTTTGTTCTGCAGTGTGATTGTGTTATACAGTTATAATACTGAATCTAGAAAGTTTTTTCGAAAAAGCTTGTGTTCTAGCCAAACATCCAAGCAAGTCTTGTTTTGTTAGCATCATATAATCACGGATTAAATACGCCCATTGTATCGACTATTTCCATGCTTTTAGCTAGATTGATAAATTTAAGTTTGGAGATATGTGTCCCATTCACTCGTATTAGCGTGATTGAAGGGTTTTGTTTTGCTCTTGCTTAAGTACGGTGCCAAACATACCACAAGTGTAAAACGTGACAATGGCAGTCTGTGCTAATCTTGTAAAATACCACAGAAAAGAGGCCTGTTTGTATTCATCCTAGTACGTATGACAACAGGCAAGGCATTCAATGACAGATTAGATGAAGATTTATTTCCACGTTCTTCTCAACGCTTTCACCGTGCCGTTTTAACGATGAGAATAGCTCATTAAAATGTACTTTACTAATGGATGGTGGTCGCCAGTTTACAATTAATGCTCATCGCGGAAATAACATCTGATCATTCGGCTTCACGAATTATTAATATGCCGCATCGGCAAACGAACCCATTATGTGTGCGAACATAAGCTAAAAATAAGCTTAAGGATTAGCCAAATTAGTGACGAATCCATTTTGGTTTTGAGACACGCGCTGTTCTCGTGGATTCTCGTGGAACGAAAATGGGCGCCAATGGATTAAGTAGCGTTTAATATGCAATAGAAATCGATGACGAAGTAGGCAGCGTATTTGGAAACTTATTCATGACATGCATTTATTTATGAAGCCTGGCTGAACGTTGCCGTGTTTACACGACAATTTCTCCACCTGCAAATTACATGCTTTTTACCTTTTTGTACCCACGCCCGTTAATGCCTACTTTTCCACCCAATTGTTACCGTCGCTGAGAACATTTCCAGGTGAACTGGAGGAAATTTGTCCACGCAAGCGTATAACGAGCCTGACGTGATAATTCCGTGCTTTTTCCCATTCTTGTTCTTCGCAAATGTACGTTTTTTCTGCGCCTATCTGGCTTGGTAATTCGGTTAGGTTATTTTTTATATATATATAGTTTTGCTATAGACACAGACACACGACAACTCCATACACGTTCCCTGTATATAGCGCTATTTCACGCTCTGTGTACCCGTCCTCATATGCTCTTAAATTTATTTCATCCAACAACAAATACGCCTCCCGTCGTTTTTCGTCGATAAGAATTTAATATATGCTTAATATCATATAGGCGGATTGCTCATCTTTCCACCACATTTCCACAGAATTCCTACGGTTTTATTGTACTACGACTGGACTGGTTTATAAATTTAACCTTGGTATATTAATGCTGTTTGCGAAAAATAGCAGTCGCTGTGTGTAGAATGTTACTGAAATTGCACGTTGGACCTGGGGTTTTATTTTCTGTATTTCGTGTTTATCGAAGTTAGTACCAACTACAGAATCTATGTTGAGGTTTAAAATCGGTTTCTACTACCATGTACATTGGCCAAAACTGTCGTTTTAACAAACGAGGATATGTCCTTTGTGGATCTGACAACGCTTGCTAAATCTTTAACACGTCTATTCGTAAATCAGTAGAACGTTCTTTACTACTTTAATATATATATGTAATTCATTTAATTTCATTTAGAAATTAGTTTTGTATTCTTCTTTGCACTATAGATGTAGGTCAAAACATCACATTGAGAACCTATGAGCTTTTGATGGTACCTGCAAGGTGCTCATGAGAGAACTTGTTATCATATTAAGAAAACTGTACATGTACGTTAAAATAATTTCGATTTAATTCTCTTTTTAAAATGTAAAATTCTTGATTTGAGTAGTTTGAAATTTAAGATCACTCCCCATAGGAGACATAAGTTCTAAATTAAATTTAATTGACAGAGTTTTAAGCGGTTTTGTGTTAATGTGGTTTTCTTCATTTTATCATCTTATAAAACTACATTATTATAAATCTCTATTTTTGGCACAATACTATATTAAAAATAGGACTTTTGTGTACAAGTGTAAGATGATGGCAATGCACACGGTGAACTCATGTCCAGAAATATCATCTATAACTATAGTATATCTTTTAGTGCACATATTATTCAAAATAAGAGCTTATCTTAGTATTAATTCAAAATTCAGATGAGGTTACGTATATGTTTACGTAATTTATAATCATTTATCTATTGACACTTCCACCATTAAGGAAACACTAGCTATGAATAATTAACCACATGTATTCATTATTAATTATGATTATTAAGTACAAGTATGATGTCTGAAACCTTGAGTGCGTACACACGTTGTTGACAACAATGTTGCATATATTTATTTCACTGCAACGTGTCATGACATTTCAGCCTGTATGGCAGGCATAAACACATAGACTGGCAGTTAGTTATTTAGGGTCAGGTAAATTTTGTTTGCATGCAATGCAAGGGCATTTAAATATTGATCAATTACACGTTTGTTTTTGAATAGTAAAAAGGCGTGCTTCGTTTTCAGATCCTAGCAACACCTGCCTCTACACTTTAAATCCAAATTAATAGACCTAACTTGTGCAAATACAAACACATGTCAGTATATTTATGAAGGGGATTAAAACACTCATTACACGAAGGAAAATATACCAGTAATCATGCGAAATCCCGCACGAATAACTCGTTGGTTTTCCATAATTTCCCCATCTCACTAAATTATGCAAATTGCATTTATACGATGATTAAGCAGGTGAAGTTGAAATCACACTTTATTCAGTAGCCATTTATAATCTGTTAATAACTCGAAGTTCTAGCGACATAGTTTAACCACGCCCTCTATTTAATGAAATTGAAGAATCAATAGACTAATGCATGACTTTAGACATTTACCTTTCATCACAGTAATGGAGGCCTACACACGTGGTGCAAAATGTTCATGGCGCCCTCTGCGAGTCAAGGCACTCATCTAAAATAACCATTATAAAATAGAATTATATAAGATATGTATAAGAATTATATAACATTATATAAGATAAAATTGTTTAATATTTATGTGCGGTGTATATGTATGGAAAAAATCTCCCTGCGATAGTAAGACTATAAGATTCCAGTGACATCAATGGTAAATTTTAGGTGCTTTATAAAATATCGCACAGTATTTTTAAAATATTTTCCCAGACGATTTATTAAACTGTCTAACTGGTAAAATTGGTACCATCTGTTTGAATGCACCTATATTAAATTGATGGCAAAACCCAAACCTTCTTCTAGTGGCATGAAGGAGAAATCTTCTTTTATTTATGAGATTTTGTAAAAAGTTCATGAAATATAAAATGAAATTCCTTTTTTTTGATTAAAATAAAAAAAGGTAATTTCAACGGTGAACGTTATGGAGTCTACTGACCAAACTGATAGCATAGCCAGACACATTGTGATGATATATACGTATATAGTGGATATTTTTTATTATTTTTTGCTTTAAAGTTTAGAAAATTTGGTGCCGAATAAAATGTTATGAAATTTACAACGAAATTACAGAAAAAAATATGATTGTAAAGCACTTTTATTGATACAGTACTTGTGCGTTTAAAATGAGAACGTAACCTTTACCATCGTGTGGCATTTATTTTGAGCGTGTGTGGTTCGTCATAACGGATGATAAATGTACATTATCTTAGAAATTGAGACTCATGCTGCCCAACACTACTAATTTATTTACAACAATCCCTGGCCATTTCAAGATTAAAAATTGAAAAGGCCAATCTACAGCGAAGGGCAACTTATTGCCGTGCGCTGTATCAGTGTTTACCTACAGTCCATGATTGATTACTATGCCTTGAACACGTTATCTCATTCAACATTGAAGGATTGCAAATTATAGGCTATTTACGATAAATAGTGTGTACATAATAGCTGCGCACATGTTGTGTGTGTGTGGTTTCTGAAGACATGACAGAAGTTATATTTAACACAAAGCATATATTAAAACTATTTTTGATAACCAGCATATTACGCACAAGCTTTAGAAATAACACATTTTTTGACATTCATGCATGCTTCAAATGATATTACCTCTTTGTTTGACAAATATTTCATCTTTGTGTTTGTTGGTTATATATTGTATAACTTCACTTGTATAAGTTTGGTTTTTGATTTTGCAAATCTCAAAACACTCCTGAAAAATTATCTTTTTTTGGCACTCATTATTCCATAGTTCGAATTTGACTTTTCTCTTTAAATTGGATGTGCTGTATGTTGATCATATAATCAAAGTTTATTTGTAAGTACCCTTATTATGTCGTTTAAAAGAAGTGGCTGCGCTACTTCTATAAAAATGCAAATTCTTTCTGACAATGGCATCCTGCAAGTACTGCTTAGTTCAAGAGATACGGTGCATGTACGCCAATCAACACTCATTGAGGAGATGAGAAGACACATTAGCGTAATTAATATGATAATCTCGATCGTGATAAGTTTTGAAATTTGCATTTTGTTTTAATATCTAGGGCATCGTCATCTTGCCTAGATTGGGTTAGGTTAGCATTCACTTTTCCAAGCATATTCCCCCTTAGGGATTTCATACTCCATGTTCAAAGTAGCTCTCAAATTAAAACGAATCTGTTAAATTAGCGTAAATGCATCTTGGCTTATGCTTATTCACTTTTTAGCATGCGATATAAAAAAAAATACGCCTATCCACCTTGCAATTAAAACGGAAAATAATCATCAAAAAACGAACAACGCTATCATCAATTTAAGGGCTTAAAGCAGTTGTTGCACTATCCTATCTGTAATCGAAGGGTTATTATTTTGTATCTCAACTTCTCAAGTAATGTAGGTGCTTCAGATTGTATACCAACCAAACTCGAGTTAGTTGGAAACGAGTTCATATATAGTTAATAAGTAAGATCAAGCCAAGATGTTTTATTCTCGCAATGTCGAATTAGAAATTAATTAACACATGATTATAAAAATCCCAGTTTCTTTATTTTCTAAATAAGTGCATCTATAATTCTGAAGTCCATTCCAGTGCTGCTTGTTACACTGAATCAACCAGACTAACGTTCCCAGGAATGAATCGTTGACAAGTGTGGGTGTTGAACCTTGGACGCAAATTTGAGCATGCAAATTATGCTTGTGTTTGCCCATCCCTGACAAGTCCTTCTGTTTGTGCAAAGAAAAACGCATGAATATGGGATTGATTTCGAGCACGACCTTTTATATCGGTTTACTGGATATGGGGCGCCATGATCGAAAAACCTTCCATCATGTTGAAGGGTCTGAGAGTTCTGGCGCCCCCTCATCCCCCAATTGACCCCATTCGTTCCCACTATGCATTTTCCCGTCATGCAGTATCTATTATTAAAAGCTACCCCCTATGTCTTCAGTTATCAAAATTTGTTTTTGGAATCTACATATTTACCCTCTATCTGATTTGACGCGTTGACTTTGATAACCAGGAAGCAATTGTATTAAAATTGAAAGCGTTGGCCTAACATTGCTGCATGTTCACATTTGCCAATTTCATTTTTTGTGTGTTATTGTTTGAAAACCAACTCTTTCGCACGCTCTTATTTGCAATTCATCCAACTTGTCCTTGACTTGCAGAGTGAAGCAAAAGTATTATCCTTCCACGTGTAAGTTGTGCTCGTATAAATTTACTGAATAACGTGGTGGAGCAGTTAGATTATAGTTAAGATATGACGAAGGCATTGATGTCAAACATACTTAGAAGGTTGGTTCTAGGAATAACACTGTACATGTAAATTTTGGTAATATTTTATGACTATAATTTATAGATTTACAGTTAATCCCATACATCTGAAAGTTTAAATTAATTGTTGAAATG